>APFE030436971.1:48883-190637 GCA_000404065.3 Pinus taeda | reverse complement strand
TAGTAATTTCTAGTCAATCTGGGCCGTTCATTAGGCGGATGATCTGACGGTAGAACTTATGTTTAGTTTAGGGTTTTTTGCCCTAGAAGGCAACCCCCTCTCTTTGTATGAGGGCATTGTATTTTGAGGCTGTGAGATAGATGTGTATTCTGTGTGAGCGAGAAACAGAGAGGTGAGACTGTGAGAGAAGACAGAGGATATTACAGCGGATTTGCTGTAGGTTGTGTCTCTTCATTTTGCTGGATAATAGAAAGGAAGGACTGGCTATTCCGGGTGGACGTAGCCCAAACTGGGTGAACCACGTATATCTGTGTCTCTCTTGTTTTGTGCGTTTTCTGTGTTTATATTTCTGCATTATTTCATGTGTTCCATTGCTCCGTAATATATAATTTTCTAACAAGAAAGGAATAGTATTTAAGTGCAACTTTTTGGAGTTTCTCAAGGATTTCTCGCTAGAATGTGATGATAAAATTTGTGGCAAAATATTAATTTGTGTTGTTTAAAATGGTTTTCTAACTTCATATATAGATTCAACACCCTTAAAGCCCCTCGAGCACTTCGATTGTGAACAGGTGATTTAAATGAATTCCTGTGGGATTCTAGAAAATAAATCGGAACATTTTCCAAAAACTTGAACCTAAATACTACTCAATTAAAAAATGGCATACCAATCATAAATTGATATGGACATATAAACTACGCAAAGAAGAGTCTTTTCCGTACAAATTACATAGGAGAAACTTTTGTTGACGCGTTTCGAACCAACTAGTGTGGCTCATCATCACGACGAGATGAAGATGTATATCATGGCACAAGCTTAAATATAGGGAGATGTAGAGACCAAAAGATCATATAAGGACTGATTTATTGGCATTCCTCAATGATAAAAATTAATTAAATTTTAAATTAAAAATAAAAATAATTTATTAATTTTTTTAAATTCAACTAATAATTTTAATAATATTATTTTTACAAAAATATTAATAGAATTTATAAATTAATTAATTTAAAAGGAGTTTATGTTAATGTCTAACATTATTTTTTTCTTTAATAAATATATTGCTTAAGAATTTATTCCAATCCATATAATGTCATTTATGAGGGAATTAAACTATCCCAAGGGATACCCAAGTTTAATTGAGATTCACACAATCGTGGTGATACCATCTCAATGGTGGGAAGATCATTCTTCCATTCAATATTGAAGTTGACCAACATAGGCTCAACATAGTTCAAAGAAACAAAGAAAAAATGTAACTATCCATGATAGTAGTAATGACTAATATTGATGGCTATTGAGAGTAAGAGTTGATGCATCACTTCAGGAAATGCATGAATTTAAAGGATAATATTACTAAAATCATAATTAGTGCACTTGCCTTGGTATTGAGCAGTGGACACATATAAAGGTAAAAAGTGTGGATTTCCTCTTTGTGATTTGTCATATTGGCATTCCTAATACTGCACTACAAATTGTTTTAAGTAGCTACAAGATGACATATTAATTGCAATAATAAGACAAGTGTTGCCATTTATTACCATGGCTATAGTGGATTATTTTTAGAGATAGAAATATGTTTTGCATGAGGCATTACATGAATTACATCCTCTATAATGTCTTAAGAAAATTGAGGAGATTCCTCCTTGATGGTTCATCTATTATTTTTCACCAATAAAAATTTACACAAGCCTTGGAATTGTTCCACTAATGTTGTTATTGTCATTAGTTGTAGTTTTTTTTCATATTTATAAGGTGGTTAAATTGAAGGAAAACATGGGATAATTAGAGAAGATGGAAACATGCACTTCGACCTTGAAAAATAATTACAACATAACCATGGAAAACATTGAGACATTAATAGGTAACTCCACATATGTTTCCCCATGCTTAATAAGATCAAGGAGAATCATGAGATCATGTAGTACATACAAATTGACACATAAGAGAGGATATGAAATGCAATTTTTTATTGTTGAGTAAGGGAAAAGAAAAGGGACTCAGAGATGCCCACATCCAAGCAAAAACTTCCATGTAGAAAATATTACCCCATGCCATAATGAATCCCCTAACAAACTTCCAATATAGAGCAATAGATTTATTGGACATAGTTTCAATTTCCTTACGGAAATTGGTGAGGGCACATTGATCATTACAAATGGAGATAGGAAATTGATTATTCAAAAGTAAGTGAAAAATTGTTCAAGTGGAAAGATAAATTCATGTCACATAATGTCAATGTCGAGTGACCCTGGAGGACAAAGAGAACTTATGTCAAAAGAACCAAATATTAGCTACACAAATTGGAGACATTTACATTAGGTTCTACCACATTTGGCCTACCATCCAAGAAATGTATCCTCATATCATGTCCATAATAGAAGACCCAATGGCCCACTGCAACTATTGGAAAAGTTTTCTTTGTTATACTCTAAAATGAAGCAACTTGTTTCCACTTTAAAACTCAAGCTCAAAGAAAATAGACAAATGGGAGACATGCAAACTAGATCACTTGAAAAATATAGAAACATGGTAAAAATATTTGAGCATAACAACTCATAAGTTGAAGTTGAACTTAAAAAAAACAAAAGTGTAAACTCTTCCTTTACCAAATATTCTAACATCAAGTACTAGAGAGAAGCATGAACATGTGCACTTGAAAACTCAATTGTCAACCCACAAATAAAATTAGAGAATACAATGGGTCCCAATGAAAGGTAATGCAACTAAGAGGAATTTAATCGGTTGGATGAAGAGATCGGTCAAGGTTTTCAAGTTGTGAGTAAAGTGCAACAACAATTGTTTCCTTTGAGTCTAGAGACAACAAAAAAATAAAAAAAAGTTATAGAGGCTAAATAATTTGATGAAAACAAAATGGAAATAATTATATGCCTCAAATGTAAACATGCCAAAAAAGTAAAAGGCATAAACATTTATAGATGGTGAACATCTATTTTTTTCTGATTGGTTGTAAGGACTAACAAAATTTGTAAGTTTCTAATAGTAGGTCATCACCATGTTCCAATATTGTCCCATTCATTTGGGGGGAAGGTATAAAAAAGTTATAAGAGTTGATTCAAGGGAATGTTAATAGGTGTTGCTAGGGATTATTCATCCTTTCATTTTTGGTAGAGACATAATAAAATTGATCCTATAGACCACAAATATTTACATGTGATCACTTAGATCAAAAATTAGTTGGTAGAATAAAGAAAGATATGGTTATTAGAAAGAGATAAGAGCCAAACAATTTGAAATATATCCCTAGTTTCAAGCTTTTGACGAGAGAAGACTAAATAATATTGAATATAAATGGAGAAATTGACCAAAAAATTTAATTTATTGCACCAACATTTAGGAAACAACTAAGAAAATCCTAGCATTTGAGAACACAAGTATACATTGTAAATTTTTCAACTTGTAAAGTTGGGATGTATAGAGATATTTTAAAGGCTAGGTATCATATGGTATATGTTGCATTTTGTAGTCTTTGATCCTTGCAAGAAGCTGTGACGTTTGGGATATTATCAAGTTTCGTAGTAATTTTGTTTTTGATAATGAATATGAATGGATTAATGACCCCTGTTTTAAACTTTATGTTATGTTTATGTTATTTAATCATGATGTCTACTTTAATATAATGTATTTATTGATGATTGTTTTAGTAGATTTGTTGTAAATGAACCTTTGCATTTTTCATTATAGTTTTGTAGAATATTTGCTAGGAGTTAAAATTTATATCTTAGGGAACATTCAAAATGATAGTTAGAGATTGCTGATATGAATTGTTATGACCATTCCTTATAGTTTTATCCCAACCATCTAATGTTTTCATTATGCACCCTGGGTGAAACCTTCCATATCTTTAAGGGTTTCTATGATGGTGTTAGACTACAACCCTTTTTATGGATAACCTAGTGGACACTTGTCTACTATTTTTGAGTTGACGTACCTCATTGTGGTATCTAAGATTTTCTAGTCCACATGCCTTTGTGTGTCCTCAACACCTTCATCCTCAAATCCTATATGTTGTCACCCTAGCTTAAAATCTCAAGCCCTCAACTTAGTTTACAACAAGAATAACCCTCCTAATATCTTTATTATCCATGATAGTCTTTATGTCCCGTTAAGATAATTGTTTCACAAGTCAACCTAATTTTCTTTCTCTATTCAATGAAATTCTTGAGTCTCCTACTCATTGACCAACTTGTCTTCTTATATTAAAGAATCTTATTTATTCACTTCATGTTGATCTCTAGGGGTTCTTCCATCCTTGTTTCCGAAAATGACTTCCTCTATCAACACCACTCATTTAATCTAGGGGTTTTTATACCTTGGCTCTCATTTCATATGTATCTAGATAAAAAATAGAATAAAAACATAAGAAAATATAGTTTAGTAACTAGATAATGAGCCACTTCAAGGGGGTGACCTCCATTTAAATCATATAAATGAACAATTCTTGGATGCTTCAAATGAAGAGACCTCAATATATATAGGAGTCTAAAGGGTCAAAATATAGTTAGGGCCTACATAACAATAATAATGTAAGGGAACAAGAATAACAATAATGGAATTCTATGGGGCACAACAATAATAATATGAGGGCTACACTAGTATCATAGGGACCCAACATGCCCCTCTCCTTCAAAAAGTGTTGTCCTCAATGCGTGAGTAGTTATAGATGATTCTATATAAAATACTCATCCTCCCATGTGGAATATTTAACAGGTAATTTCTTCCACTTAATGAAATACTTTGAAATTGGTCTATTCCATAGTTGTTGGATTATTGTTTCTTAGATTTCTTCAAGATGCAATATGGTTTTATTTCCTCATCAAGTTTTGGCAATATAGTTTGAACTAAGAGCTTGTCACCTATAATGTTCTTTAACCATGAAACATGGAAATCAAGGTGTACTTGTGAAGTGGTAGAAAACTCCAATTTGTATGCTATAATATAAATCATTTGCAACACCTTGTAAGGGACATAGGAGTTGGGTGATAATTTATTATCCTTTTTATCTTGCTTGAGGGACATTTGTTTGTATGGTTATAGCTGTAAACATACCCAATTTTCCACAACAAATTTTCTTTCATTGTGATGGATATCTTCCTATTGTTTCATCCAATTTCATGCCAAAGTGAGGTTATCCTTAAGAGTTGGAGAACTTATTGTTGACACTTAACATGATATTCCACTGCTTTAACCTTAGAATTGTCTCTTAAAGATGATATGATGGGCAATGGGTCATATCCATAAAGCACCATAAATGGGGTCACTTTGCTACGGTATGGAAGGAATTATTATACCACAATTCTTCGTGAAGTAACCACTTCACCCATTGTGTTTTCTTATCACATAAAAATCATTGAAGATATCCTTCCAAACAGTTGTTCACTATCTAAGTTTTCCCATCATATTGAGGATGATAAGATGCGGTATGATATAATTGAGTACCAAGACAAGAAAATAATTATGTCCAAAAATTTCTAGTGAAAATGGGATCTCTATCACTTAAAATAATCTTTGGGTTTCCATGTAGATTTTAAATTATTTCCACAAATGTAGTAGTTATTGTATTGGATTTGAAAGGATGAGTTAGTGCACAAAAGTGTGTATACATGGTGAGTCTATCAATTACTACCATGATGAGACTCTTTTCTTTAGACTTAGGTAGACCTGTGATAAAATCCATTGAGACCTCCTCCCAATACTGACTTAGAATGGCTTATGGTTGTAAGAGAATCGGGGTCTTAACTGTCTCAACTTTATTTTATTGGAAAATCAAACGTTCTGCCACAAATCTCTGAATATTAGATGTAAGGAAATCCAAAACAAATCCTTCTTAGCCCTTTGGTAACATTTTAAAATTCCTAAGTTCCCTCCTAAAGGAAAGGTGTTCAATTCCAAAATATTTTTTTGTTTGAGATGGGAATTCTTACATAGATATACGCGATCTTTGAACAATAGTGAATAATTTTCGAGATAAATGTATTAGATGCACTAGGGTCTTGCGACAAATTTTGAATGAGTTTCCACATCTTCATCACTATTCCATTCATCCCTTTCTCCAGTTATCCCTTTAGGTTAGATAACATAAATGGTATAGATGAATGCCTCCACATCCTCACCCCTTCTTGAGAGTGCATTTGCAACAACATTTATAGTTTTTTTTTGTAGATTATTTCAAAGTCATAATCTAACATCTTTCTGACCCAACTTTTCTGCTCTTATGAAGATAATATTTGTTCCAAGAAGTATTTAAGATTATCATGAACTTTTTTTACCTTGAAGTGTCTTCTAATTAGGAAAGGGTGCCAATTCTTCAATGCATGTAGTATTTCCAACATTTCCTTCTCATAAATAGGTTTGTGTAGATACTTTCCCTTGATTGGACAACTTTAAAAAGTAATGGGTCTTCCTTCTTGCATTAAAACAACAAAACTTACATTTCCTCAGGCATCACATTCCACAATAAAGGTTTTTGTGAAGTCTCGTGTAGCTAAGACTCGAGCTCGACACAAATCCTCTTTAAGATGGTCAAAGGCCTTAGTTGCTTCTAAAGTCCAAACAAATGCATCTTTCTTCAATAATGTTGTTAGAGGTGCTGCTATTTTCCCATAATTCTTAACAAAATTTCAATAATACCCTATCAACCTAAGAAATCCTCAAAGATGCCTTAAGTTTGTGGGGATCTTTTGTTCCTTGTTGGCTTTAATTTTGTTACGGACTACCTTAACACCCTCAAGAGATACAATATGTACAAAATATCCCACTTCATATACCCCAAAGAAACATTTGAAGGGTTCTCCTCAAATAGTTTTATCACCATGTCAATATGTTGAACATGATCTTTCCAAGACTCATTCTAGATTAATATGTCATCAAAAATACTAACAAAAATTTTCTAATGAAGGGTTTGAAAGTGGAATTCATCAAAACTTTGAAATGTGGAAGGTGCATTAGTAAGGCCAAAATGCATGACCAAAAATTCATAATGACCTGTTGTAGTGGCTACAACCACCCTCCAAAAGTTTTGCTATGATTTAATTTTGGAGCCTCCCTTCTAAACCACACCAACTTATCTTACACTGATCCAGGTAATTGTTCTTCAGTTAAGCCTTATTATTTTCTTCTTGGCTTCTATTTTCTTACTTAATTCTTGTTCTATCCCATGAGCCCATCTCTTGATTTTGTCCTTTAACAATTTCGAGCATGCCTTAGATAACTGCGCAATTCTTTAGGGAAACTCGCCTTGCTCTTGGGAATTACGCAGTCCTAACTACCAGTGAGCCTTGAGATTAGGAAATGCACAATACTGGATGGCATCTAGCCTTGAGCTGGGAAAATATATAGAAATGTGAGGCAACCCAGATCCACTCAACCCAGAAATTGCGCTGAACCCACCATGCTCAGAAATTTCTCAGTGCATGAGCAAGAGAGTTTCCCATTCCTTCCAAGAAAGGTTCAACCTTTCCAGGAAATGCATGAAACTTTTTTGTTGAAAAAGAAAAAAGAAAAATTAAAAAATCATCACTAAAAAATAGGGATCCATTTTTAGTAACCCAAAGGAGCCACTTGAGTTATTTTGGAAACTGTTGCCAAGTGTCACCTTTTCCTTGATTTTTGGCATTCATGACATAATCCCTAACTTGACCAAATATATTTAATCAACAATGCTAGAGCTCATTTTCAAATTCGATCTTTGGGCTCTAGCATTCCCAAGGAGATCAAGGAACCTTCGGTGTGATCGACGTTGCTTTTTTAGGTGAGTTTTTATTTTCTAGTCTTTTGCCACTTTTCTATCGCTTTTTTTTGTTTAGCTTGTGAGAGTGTTGTTTTACTTGTTTCTTTGAATCAATGTTGGCATTTAACTTGTTTTAGCTTGTAGAAGTGTTGATTCAAGTTTTAGATTTACTTTTCTAAGTGTTACATGAGCTACCCTGTTTTTTCACCAACATTTGCCTTTGCGGTGACTCTCTTCACATGCTTCATTTTCCTTTAGCTTAATTGATTCTTACACTTATTTCACTTGCATGTGTCAATACTTAGTCAGATCTACACTCATAATCAAATCACCCTTTAGATCTGCTTGATTTTCACACTCCCCTTGGGCAGATATGGATCCCCTTGTCCAGATCTCACACTTCACTGCATGCACTACGTAATCTGGGAGCTCAAGGCCTTTTCCTTGGCTTATGGAATTATGCAGAGCCTGTCTTGGGCTATGTCAAACTATGCACTATGAAGTTCTAGGAGCCAATCGCCTAGCTTGGTCATTAAGACTGTGCAATGCACAGTCTCTCTGGCCTTAGCGGAGACTAAACTACACATTGTGTAGTTCCTGTCATTAAGCTTCTTGATAGACTACTAGGATTGTGTACCGCATAGTTCCCACAGTCACCTAATGACCTCTGTTAGCCATAATTGTGCAATCATTTCCATCATGAGCCCATCTTGTTTCTTTATCTTGTCTTGAAGTTTCTTTGGTATTTAAGCTGACATTTTCTTTCCATGAGTGTCCTCTCTGTCCCATAGGCACAAAATTGTTGTGCATCTCTCTAGAAGTTACACTTAACATGGCATCCAAGTGAGTTGCATTAAAGGAAATCATCGAGAGTAGTACTAGGGAAGCAGTTGAAGAGATATTAGTTGATATACTAGTTTATGCAGATACTCAATTATTCATTGAGATGGGTACAAAATTAACATGGCAGCGAATCAAAGATAATTTTGCAAAAAACTTCAAGGAAGACTTAGAGGAATGTTAGGTTTATCTCAGTATCCAACGATTAGGCTTATACAAGGTTTCATGCAGGTACCACACATTCCTGTGTGTGGACACTGTCATCTGGATTGTTTCACACATAGATTAACATACTATGACACGGAGCAGTGCTAGTGGGAGAGAACTTGCCACCTTCATGGAAGAGAAATTTCAAAAGATGTATCATTTACTTGAGCTGGTGAAGCACATGGAATCATTTTTCTATGCCACCCATATATTTTTGAAAACTATAGATGTTGTCAAGCGCTGCGTGAAAGAGATGTGAAAGTTTAGACAAACACCCACTCATGTTTACTAGACAATGTCGCTCACGAAGGCTTATAAATTCTTGATCATCCTTGTCTACATAATATATGGTTGAGAGAACACATAAATATTTCCTAAAGGGTGGATAATATTACTGGACCAATTGGTGAGTGATGGGAAGCCATTCAACTGGTTAAAATTATTGGCTCATCATTTGAATAACCATGTGAATAAAACTTACAATCCACTAAAGAATGAGCAAGCAAAGTTTTACATGTCGACATACTTACTAGATGCAATTTGTGCCCAACAACAATTCCCTGGCATGAGATGGACATGGAAAACAAAAGAGATTGTCCTCAACATCTATTGCATGTTTCTTTTTGACTTCAACTATTGAGGACTGATGGCAAGGCTAATTGACCATTTTATCATCTCGTTGTACAAGCTTATCTTTGAGCAAGATCCACCTTTCATGTCCCGAGAGGCAATGGACACAATAGTAAACATTGCATATTGCCTTACTAGGTGGAACCTTCATCAGAGTGTTAGGCAAAGAGAAGCCTTCTCATGTTTTACCAAGGTATGCCACTAACAAGTTGAACATGTAAGAGGCTTCATATCACCTCCCCATAGGGATGTGAGTAGGACTGCATAGGAAGAAGAAAGCACCATGGCCTGCTCTTCCTTTGCAGATTGGGTTATATGAGATTAAGAGCTTGAAGGATGCAGATGCCAAGGCTAAGGAGATAAATAAATTTGAGTTCGGCACCAAAGACTTTATTACATATGATCCCCATGGTATTTTCAAGGACCACGGTGTGAGGGTGTACTTTCCATGGATCCACGAAACATTTCACTAGCCAAAGGAGGACCCTTAGAGGTACTTCTATAACTCCTCATGACTTAATGAGCTGGTCAGCTTAGCTAGAACATGGAATTCTACTCTACAAATAGAAACATCACATGAAGAAACAACAACAACAACAATAGGCAACAATCCAGTGAAAGATGGTCAAGAGGAAGATTGTTGAGAACCCAGAGGCAAAGCAGAGCTAGAAGATGAAGGCATATCCTATCTTCAAGAAGGAATCTTTTGGAGTGGAAGAAAATAGGGAGAAGCATATAAAGAGAGAAGAACGAAGAAAGAGAGAAAAGTAGAGGCTATAAGAACCATAACTAAAGTTGTAGGAGACAAAGAAGAATTTGAAGGAAGAATAAGAGTTGAGGAGGAGAGAAAGAGAATATAAGAAGAAGAAGGAATATGAATAGAGGTAAGATGTGGTGATAGAGAAAATAATGTTGATAAAGGTTGATGAGTCAGAGTAACCAACAATTGAGGAAGAGGGTGAATAGATGTGGGATCAGGAGCTTTCTCAGTATATCAAGCAACTAATTGAAGTGAAAAACATGGAGATGGAACAAGAGCCACAAAATGAAGAAACTGACCTTATTCCAGGAGCACTAGAGGTCATCTCTCAGTCTCCACCACCTCCAGTGTCAAAACTAGTCCTGATGATGATATTGTTCTCCTTGATGATGATCTAGTCATGGATGTGTGCAGCATATCATTTGAAGAGATGTAGAAGAATATTTTACAGGCACAAAGGAAGCACTTCTAGATGATCATGCATAAACTTCATCCATCAAGGAAAGGGTTATAATGTCAGACATCAGGAAGCATCCAACTACCCTTACCAAATCTAGATTGGCTTATGTACGAGCAACAAGCACAAATATTAAGTACCTAATGACTGAGAATGAACAACTCACAAAGAATTTGCAGGTTGTTAGGCAAGAGGTAAAACAAATTCAAGCATCAACATAGAATTAATTTTCCATAATGGGGAAGATGAGGAAAGGGATACTCTTTGAAGTATCAACACTTGAAGGGACCATGTTGAATCTCTATGACAAATTTTTCACCATGCATAAATAAATTGTCCATGTGCATGGCCAACAACAATGAAGAAAAGAGTTTGTTCAAACTCTTAAAAACATACATGCTTCCATCGCCTATGAACATGAGTGGAGAATGTGGTACAAAGGGGCCCTACTTGACTTAGTTAAGAAGATGAAGCCACAAGAAAATCTTGAGAAAGAAAAGTTTGAGGTGTTGATCTAGAACTATGAGAAGCTCGTCCCATTCACCAACAACATACAAGCATCATATATGTCGTTATATAGTCATTTGGATGTCATGGTGAGAAAGCGCATGATCCCATCAATCAGTTCCCTCACTAATGCTAGACCCAAGAACCAAGTACGGCTAGAGATCGATGAGTACATTGGGAAGCTAAGATGAGAGGCCACTATATAATAATTGGAACTGAACACACACAACATGCATAAGTACATCATAGGTCCTGTCAAGGTCAACATTATGCTACACATCCTTCATAATGAGTTGGATATAGGTTCCAAGACCATATGCCCATATGTCATGGAGGAAAGAGGCTACTTTCAGAAAGACACCATCAAATAGTTTGGGGAAACCATCATGCATTACCAAGATTGGCATCAATATGTGACTGAGAAGAACAAAGAGTAGGTTATCGAGTTGGTATTTCCGCAAACTCTAGAATCATAGTGTTTTGTCTTGTTAGGTTGTCTCTAGCCTATTTTGTCTCACATGGATACATGTGGAAAATGTAATATTATTTGTAAATATGTTTTAGGTGAAATTCCAAATGTCATTAGTGGAATGTGCAAGTTCATCATCTTATGTAATGAGTTACTTGTACGGAAAAATTTAAGGAGAAATATTATCTTGAAGTTTAAAAACATTAGTGAATATCAGTAGTCTATAATATGTAAACTTTAAAATTTGTATTGATATATTTAAAATTATCTACAATTATATAAGATTTTATATATTAGTCTCTATTGTAATTTTTTGCACTTTTTTAGGTAAAATAATTTTATATTGTAAAATTGGGAGAATCATTTTTATTAAAAGTTGAAATTAGTGAAACTTTTTTGTCGAAAACTCATGGAAAATTAGCCCATCTATGAATATTAGCCCCTAAAGTTTTCCGTTGTTTCTTTTAAGGAAGTTGAAGAGTCATGAGAGTAGTCAAAGAGTCACAAAATGGAATGTAAAACTCCACCCTTTGTTATAAACCGAACCTCATAACTCATAAAACAGGATTTTGGGAGCCAATATTTTGGCTAGGCTTAGGCTTAGAAAAGGCTTGGGAGTATTTTGAAGGGCCTTGGCTTCTCCATAACGTAGAGCAAGTATAATTCTTTAGAGGAGCATGTGTTCTTGATTTTAATGTTACACTATTAGGGCTAGTGTTCGTCAATGGTGTATGTATGGATGGAACTTTCACTTATAATAATAATATCAGAGCCAACACTCTTTCATGCCTATGTTGTTAACGTACTTGGACTATTCTGGTTTCTTTAGAAATGTATGTTATTTAACTTACTTATATATTTATGAACTACCTTTTATGCATTTGTGTGAATCTTGTTGAATGCATGTTTTTGGATTAACTCATCACATTAATTTGTGGACTATTATGCACTTTAGCTTGTGATGTTGTTATGTTCGTATGTTCCTTTCAAGATGCATGCTATTACAAGCTTCTAAAGGGTACACATCTTTTTCCCCTCCATCTGTTAGAACCTTCATGCATTGCACTTCACTCTCTGTAGGGTCACACACTTGTTCTCACCCAAAGTTATCATACATTCCTCTGCACGCTACCATGGTCAAGGAATTACACTACCGCCCATTGTTGGGACTCCTACTTCAAACAATGTGAGGTCTAGTTGGCACTTCGTACTAAGGAGATCCCCTAAATGTTGGTAGGACCAACACCGTCAACATGACCTTCACTTGTTCTAAATGTTTTTTTCAGAATGTATTTTATCTTCATTCTAATTTGATGATATCCTAAACAAAGATGTAGCTCCATGTAGCTCATCCAATAATTCATCAATGAAAAGTGTGGGAAATTTATCTTTGATAGTGATCTCGTTGATCTCTCTGTAATACAGACACATACACCATCATCTATCCTTCTTCTACACCAATGCTACTAGAGAAGAGAAAGAAAATTCGCTAGGTTGAATTATAGCTGCCTCTAGCTTTTTTGCAACCATACGTTTAGTTTCATTCTTTTGGGCATAGGGATACCTATAAGGCCTGATGTTTGAAGGAGAACTCTATGGAATCATGTGAATAGCATGATAATTATCATGAATAGGTGGGAGACCTTTGGGAGTCGTAAATACCTTGGAATGCATGTTAAGGACACTTCAGAGATCTAGAGAAATGGATGACTTATATATTTCAACATATAGTGAGCTTAATTGTGCAATTACCCCTAATTTCACCCTATTCAAAATATTTTTCATGCAATTAGAGTTGATTATATTCCAATGTTTCCCTATGTTACATCTAAATTTAGCTTCCTTTCCTTCCCTTAAAATTTTCAAGAAATTTTCTTGAAAATTAAAAGTTATTGTCCCCAAAGATTATAACCATTGGATTCCTAATACAACATCAACACCACCCATTGGAAAGGAAAGCCTTGAACTATTTAGTACATATTCCCCCATGATTATATTGATATTATGGCAATTCCCTAACAAATTTATAGTTACTCTATCTGCAACCATCACTTGACACTCTGTTGCTGGATCTAGAAAAAAATTCAAATCCTTGACTATCTTATAATGAATAAAATTATGGGTACTACTTGAATTAATCAACAATATTACCTTCATATTCTTGATATATCCTTATACCTTGAGAGTTTGAGGAGTGGTAATTCTAGCCAATTCATTACAAAATATGGTCAGATTCATTTCTTCTCTTTCAATCCCTTGGGTTGATTGCTGGTGTATATCTTCTTCTTTTGATGTTCCTTGTTCCCTTTATTCTTCCTATTCACAATCTGTGTAAAATTATGAATTATTAGCGTAATTATCACCTTTTGTGTATATTCTAGCACAACTGTAACAAATCCATTTTTCTCTTTTTTCCACGATTTGTTGTGGTGTCAACCTTGTAGGTTGTGGGAGGCTAAGAATGACAACACTTCCATCTTTATAGTTATGAGTTGTTGACCGCTTTGTTTCCATAATTTTGCTTTCAACTTTTCTTGCCACCTCGAATGCATTCTACAATGACTTAGATTTCAAAAGGTGAACCTCATGTCGTATGTTATCATTTAAGGTACCCATGAAGATATTAATTAAATTCTCTTCTAGAATATCAATTACACTGATATTCTCTACTTGGAAGTCCTTTATGTGCTCCCTAACTCCTATAGGCATATTTGGGCACTTCAACCCCAATATTATATGTCGATAAACTAGGGCTCATCAACCCCTAAAAGAGTTGTTCTATACCCTAAAAGAGCATGGTCATCTGATTACATCATTCCCCAAAAGTTCCAACTGAAAAACCATCCAGAAATGGCCTAAACTAAACCATACTAACTGCTCCACTGGCAAGGTGTGATGCATACTGAGTATTGCACTAGCCAGGTGTGATGCATACTGTTTGGGTCTTCTATAGGGTGCAATGAGTGAGGATGGACAAATTTCTGAGAGAGTTTGCTAGGGTGTTGCTCATGGAATCTTCTAGAAGCTTCTCCTATGACACTTGCCTCTTTGAATTCACCAAGGGATGAGTAAGAGATCCAAGAAATCTCCAAGTGGAACCAATTGTAACAAGTGGAATGACACTAATCAAAGCCCCAAAGAGCCTCACACCCTTGCACACATCTATAAATGGATCCCTCATCTAAGAGATCCAGAGGCTGGAATATTGTGAATTGCAAGGAAGTGTTGATAGTTTTTATTTGAAGAAAAGAGCATTACATTGTTGGTGTGATCTTGTTATTTCATCAGGTGAAGAGGGATTGATGCTGGGAGGATGGTGTTGGATCAGACAACTATTGTAATTCTCGCTTCTATTTAATAAAGTTCTTTCAAGTTTTCTTCCATATGATTGTGCAATTCTGAATGTTATCATTTGTGAATGCTATTGTATGCTCATTATATATCTGATTCTGTAGTGTTTATATTATAATAGATCAAGATGCTTTGATGGTTCTTTGTTATTGTGTTTCTACAGGTACTTTCCAAGCGGGATAAGGTTGAGGAGGACTTGTAAGCTCTGTCAAGGGGGAGAGAGATCACGGAAAAGGATTAAGTGGAAATTCCAGGTTGGTCCCCTCATCTTTCTGTTATCTATTGTGCATATAAGAAATCGTTGATTAATTTAAACTGTTGTTTCTAGGGTAGCTGCCAAACCTAGAGCGTTAGTCGATCAGAAATACAGTAGTTTTCTGTGAAACAAATTGGCAACTCCACTGGGGATCGAATAGATGTTTTTTGGTTGTTACTGTTTGTTTTATAAACTATAGACAGAGCCTGAAGTCAAGCAGGTAGCCTTCGAACTACTCTTGCTTTGCAATTGCATAATAGATGAATGTTGCTTCAATCAATATTTGGTTTAGTTTATGAATTAAACATTTGACTTACAAACATTCTAGATGCCATTTTGGTAACTCAGTAACCTCTCAAGACTTGCCTCTGTACTATTCTCTTTACTTTCCAACATAGCTCAACTTAACTCACTGAAAACAGCTGCTCATCTGAGCCAAAACCCATTTCAGTTGTGCTCCCTGGCCCATCGCACTGTCTGTCACAGTAAACTAGTATGCATCACACCTCTCGAGTGTAGTAGGTAAAATGCATCTCTGTATCTATGAAGCCTAGGTGCGATGACTGACTGAACCTTTTTCCATTCTAGAAATTGGGGGCTTTTTACCTTGTTTTCAGTTTTGATTAGTTGTTTTGATGCTCATGAATAGTACTTCCTTACTGAACCCTGCTTCCATCAAATAGATCAACCTCCATATAATAGGATTAGCAAAATTTTTTTATGTATTTGTCCATCATTTACAATCCTTTGTCGAAAAGTTACTTAAATCGATCTATCGCTTTGGTACAAAAAGTGTCGTAACTATCATTTTGTGTCAAAAAGTGATGTGTCATGGATTCTTCTTTCCCTAGATAGTCGATTGAACTTTTCATCATGTATTTGGTTTGATTTGTTTTTATTTGAAGTGTCAAAAGCATTTTTTATTCAAAATTCAAAATTGTCGTTTAGTCTTCCTTTCTCTTTTGAAATTTTTTTTTGTCAAAAATGTTGCTTTGAGTAAAATATTTCAGATCTTTGCTACATTCAGTTTTCCCTTTTTGGAATTTTTCACATTAAGGGGAACGAAAGAAAATACATGCATTTGCATTTGCATTTAGTTTGTGTGTGCAAAATGATTTAGGAAAATGCACTAGTGTGTGCTCTTTGCTCTTTCTTTGAAAGAATTGTAATCTTCTTTCCCTAGTAGCTGGGATTTTCATTGCTCAAAATAAACAAAGAATGTTTATCATTGTAGATTACATTTTAGGAATTTCAAAGCAAACATCACGCAGTGAACCATTGAAAGGAAAAATTTAAACAAGATCAACTTTAAAATAAATTTCAATGAACCTAACAATGCTTCGGAACTTAACGCAACACATCTAGAGGTCTAGTCTACAGACGTGTTCTGACATCATAAAAACTAGTAACTATCGTTTTCATCGAAGGTTGGGCGATTCCTCCTCCTTGATACAAAAAGTGCTAGCAGGGACTTGTGCTCCTTGTACCGTCGTGTATATATTAGTAGACCATAATAGGCTTATATCCTTTATCCATAGGAAGTTGAGTCTGCCACCTTATTGATCACAATGCATTGAACACAACATTCGAGAAGATTGATTACCACACATAAGTCCTTGTTAATTTCTCTTTAATTTATCACCAAGGTGTATATTGCAATTTTTCGATTGGTTTGGTAATCCATCTGTCTAGATCTTCTAAAGTAGTCACTTTCATTCCTTTTCAACTCTTTAAAAGAAAAGGTCCATCTGAGTGCTCGTCACTTTAGGCTCATTAAAAATCGAAGGGGAATAGAGTCATCTTTAGCTTTTTCTCGACTCTTAAAAACTAAAAAAGAAACGTTGTGTCAAAGGGTCATTAAAATTAATTGAATTCGGAATAAAATTCCTCTTCCTGAGTCAATCTTAGGTTGAGGTATATGGAGACAAATCCAGGATCCACCAATCGAGGAATCCCTTTAGAGGGGAATCCTAGTCATTTTTCTTCTTGGGTAAATATTGGTGCTCCATATATGGCTATAGTTTCCCTTCCACGGACTACCATTGGCCTACCAATTTGGATGTTTTCAAACTCTGTGGTTCAAAATGTCATGATTCCTTCGCAATCGAATCAACATCTAGTTGATACTGAAGTTGACCCTTCGCCTTCTTCCTCGTTTGTCTCTCCCTCCTCTTCTTCCTCTTCACTTGGTGAAAATAGTGATGCTAGTAACCAGGTGGTTGAGAAGAAGAAGAAAGAGAATGAGAAGAAGAAGAAGCCAATTCAGCAAGGGAGCAACCAAGTAACCACTACTTTGAACGCAACATCTGGGGAAAATCTGCACATTAGACTTTCCAAAGCCAAATTTCCATGTATAATTTGTGCATGTGACCATTTTTATCAAGACTATCCTTTATTTTCTCAGATCTTGAGAGAATGGCCTCCCCGTTTGCACCACCCTATGTCATCAATGTCTGAAGATCATGTTGATAACTCACCTTCAACTAGTGATAAAAAAATTCATGGGTAGATGAAAAAGAATAGGTTTCCATGTAGGTTATGTGAAGGGAAACATAACCTTCACCTTTGTCCATTTTTTCATGAAGCCAAAAGAGTGATGGATAACCATCTCACTTCACTGTAGCGTCTTCCATCTGGCTACAAGAAACTCTCCCCAAGTCCTTTACTAGTTGAAAAACCAACTGACTTAAATCAACGGTCAGCCAAAACCACTCTCTCTAAAATTGAATCTCATGAGTTTATACCCAACCAAAGTCAACCAGTCGAAGTGACAGTTGACCCAGTTTTACCTTCAATTGTACCCTCCCCGAAGAGAGTGAGAACGATAACATTCAAATTCTTTTTGTTACTTCAGAATCTGATGAACTTGGGGGCAATCTGCCTGTTCCATCTAGACAATAGGAAAACCCTCAAGCTCTCGTCACTCATGGGGTTATTTCTCCCGTTTATCCGATACCACCTCCATGTAGTATAGTCACTTCCTTTAATTGGAATTGACTAGCAAGGACCTGCCTTCCTTCTCATGTACCTTTCTGGATCATAGTACAAGTCTACAAAATGATTGTGTCTAGCACTATCATGGATGAAGGTGCATCAGTGAGTATCCTTTCCTGAACTACTTGGAAAGTGCTTGGTTCTCCATCGCTTATGCTTGTTACGCAAAATTTGTTAGGCTTTAACAAAGGCAGTAGTTGACTGTTAGGGATACTTCCTAGGTTACTGATCATTTTGGGAAGGAAAACCGTTCATCTGAATGTGGTGGGAGTCCCAGGACCGTTAGATTACAATCTACTCCTTGGACGTGACTATGTTTATAGCATGGAAGCTATTGTTTTGACATCTTCTGAGTGACGTGTTTCCCACATGAAAGCAAAATTGTCACCGTTGACCAGCTTTCATTCCCCGGTCCAAGTGTAGCTCCAAGTCAATCATCATCCCTAAATGGTCCTTTTTCATCAGCGATATCTCTTGAACCTTTATTCCATCCACCTAATTACCATGTGTAGTCTAGTGAATGTAATGAAGCTTAGGGGGCATGCACCCTTGTCTATTCTGTAGACGAACTTAGTTGAAAGGATAAGTTTCCCTGTAGGTTATGTGATTGGTTTGACACACCATTTACCTTTGTCTATTTTGCCGACGAAGCCAAGGAAATGTTTTGTCTTCTGGATGAAACCATCCTACCTAACCATAGTAATTTCCATATGGCTACTGGAGACTCTCCTTTTCATCATGCTGCGGGCATGCAAACCTTTTTCTTTTTTTCATTTTCAATTTTTATTTTTATCATTTCTAGCTTTTTAGTTTTCTCTTTTCTAGTTTTTTAGTTTTGTCGTTTCTAGCTTACGTAAGAAATGAAACTAAAAACTGAGTATAGTTCCCCCATGGTTCAAGCTCATTAAAAAATGAACCCACCTTCGGGTAATTAACCTTTTTGATTGCCATTCTATCAGCCTTTTGAGCCTTGGTTATGTACCTCTCATCACCTCCGTTCTTTTGGCCAATCATACGCTTCCACTTGGTTGTTTACCCTTTTTGAGGAACAATTGTGACAAGTGGTCCTATTAGCAAACCTCTTCACAGCATCCACCATGTTTTAAGAAGTTCCAAGCTTACCCGAAACTAGCTACTACCCTAGAAACCCCTCGTTCCTCAAAATCGAGTCTCAAACCCTTTCAAACTTGTTCAATATGAAAAGATTGTCAAGCACCGGCCTTTCCATCTCATTAAAGTGATTGGAAATGTCATCCCTCTTGTATATTTTAATATTTTTCAGACCTGAGGGAATATATCATGAAAAAGATCAAGCGCTTGTCTTTTTCAGCTCATTAAATTGATTGGAAAAGTCATCTCGTTTGTATTATTTTATCCTTTTTTGGACCCAAGGGATTATTTTACGAAAAATAACCTCTGGAGTTTTATTTTTGTCCCTTTTCAAACTCTCTAAACATGAAAAGGATTGAGTTATCCTTGTCATTAAATTTGTTAAAACAATAGTGAGAAACTTGGCCATTTTAGACAAGACCGAGTTTCACTGTCACTAGACTCTTTAAAAAATAGCAACAAGTTTTCCCAAAGGAAAAATTATAGAACAAGCATATGTTATCCTCCTAAAGATTGAGAAAAATAAAGAGGTACTGGTCAGCAATGACTGGGGAAAAAGGGAACAAACTTGAAGAAATTTATGGTAGAAGGTCGCTCTTGAACAAGACACTTTCACTCGATCACCATTATTGATATGGGTTGGGTTATTCCATTCACCGGTCATCTCACCATTGGTGCTTTACACCATCCATCTTTTGGGGTTAATGCTACCAATCCATCTCAGTGTCACCGACATGTTCAAGAGAAGTCATTCAGTTGAGAAACCACAATCGAGCTAATGCCTCATCCACTGCAATACCTCCAACCTTCATTTTTTCATAACTGCCATTGCTGAACCTTGTGTTGTAAGATCATTTTCACCTCCAGAAATCATTACTTCGTTTCATGTCATAGATGTGGGATACATCAAGGGCCTCCTATGATGAGTTGCTTCTTGTTGACGTCAGCTCATTATCCAAGAAGTTGACTTATAAACACACTTTTCAGTGCTTTGAAGCTTGCATGCCTCAATGGCAAGTTTCTCACTTTCAGTGATAGGTTGACATCAATGGCCTTCGACCAAAAGATTTTGCGTGGTGTCCGACATCAGATCATATATTCACACCACGTGAATTTTACTGTAGTACCTTGACAGTCATTATCACTATCGGTGATTCCTCTTGCGCCTGTTAATAGCTCACATTATTGGCTGGTAATGAGGCGATGTCTTTCCATGTTCGTACTCAAAACATCTCTTCACATGGATTGACTTGTACATCGGGTGAAGATTGAAGGAGTTTGAAGACACCGGATCTAGTTTCATCCATCTGGGTTGCGATATATTTAGGGATATAAAAACATCAAATGTACAAAGGCGTTGCATAGATGGTCATTAGAACCAAGGATGATGACTCTACGTCTGAAGAATCACCAGTCTGCATCTACAGATGACCATCTAATCTATGTACATGAAATGAATTTATAAAGCTATGCATGGGAATGCCCACCTCAGCTAGATCATGAAAATATTATTATGATGATGTATTTTATGGTGACTTATATAGGTCACCTTCCAGTTCGAAACCTTAGATCCTCATGATAAAGCATTTCACCCGACATCAAGATTTACGACTTCATGATTTAGGGGGAAACTGTTATAAACATATTTGGGTAATTCAACCCCAATCTTATATGTTGATAAACTAGGGCTCATAAACCCCTAAAAGAGTTGTTTTAAACCCTAAAATAACATGGTTATCTAATTACATAATTCCCCAAATGTTCCACCTCGAAAACCATCCAGAAATGGCCTAAATTGAACCATACTGACTGCTCCACTAGCAAGGTGCAATGCATACTAAGTATTACACTGGCCAGGTACGATGCATACTATTTGGGCCTTCTATAGGGTGCAATGGGTGAGGATGGAAAAATGTCTGAGATAGTTTGCTAGGTGGTTGCTCATGGAATCTTCTAGAAATTTCTCCTATGACACTTGCCTCTTTGAATTCGCCTAGGGATGAGTAAGAGATCCAAGAAATCTCCAAGTGGAACCAATTGTAACAAGTGGAATGACACTTATCAAAGCCTCGGAGATGACTCACACCCTTGCACACATCTATAAATGGATCCCTCATCTAAGAGATCTAGAGGCTGGAATATTGTGAATTGCAAGGAAGTGTTGATAGTTTGTATTTGAAGAAAAGAGCATTGTATTTTTGGTGTGATCTTGCTATTTCATGAGGTGAAGAGGGATTGATGCTGGGAGGATGATGCCGGATTAGACAACTGGATTGTAATTTTCCCTTCTATTTAACAAATTTCTTCAAGTTTTCTTCCATAAGATTGTGCAATTGTGAATGTTATCATTTGTGAATTCTATTGTATGTTCATTATATATCTGATTCTGTAGTGTTTATATTATAATAGATCAACATTCTTTGATGGTTCTTTGTTATTGTGTTTCTACAGGTACTTTCCAAGCGGGATAAGTTTGAGGAGGGGTTGTAAGCTCTGTCAAGGGGGAGAGAGATCACGCAAAGGGATTAAGTGGAAGTTCCAGGTTGGTCCCCTCATCTTTCTGTTATCTATCATGCATATAAGAAATCGTTGAATTAATTTAAACTGTTGTTTCTAGGGTAGCTGCCAAACCTAGAGCGTTAGTTGATCGAAAATACACTAGTTTTCTGAGAAACAAATTGGCAACTCCACTGGGGATAGAATAGATGTTTGTTGGTTGTTATTGTTTGTTTTATAAACTATAGGCAGAGCCTGAAGTCAAACAGGTAGCCTTCGAACTGCTCTTGCTCTGCAATTGCATAATAGATAAATGTTGCTTCAATCAATATTTGCTTTAGTCTATGAATTAAACATTTGAATTACAAACATTCTAGATTCCATTTTGGTAGCTCAGTAACCTCTCAAGACTTGCCTCTGTACTATTCTCTTTACTTTCCAACATAGCTCAACTTAACTCACTGGAAACAGATGCTCATCTGAGCCAAAACCCATTTCATTTGTGCTCCCTGGCCCATCGCACTCTCTGTCACTATAAACTAGTATGCATCACACCTCTCGAGTGTAGTAGGTAAAATGCATCTCTGTATCTATGAAGCCTAGGTGCGATGACTGACTGAACCTTTTTCCATTCTAGAAATTGGGGGTTTTTTACCTTGTTTTCAGTTTTGTTTAGTTGTTTTGATGCTCATGAATAGTACTTCCTTACTGAACCCTGCTTCCATCACATAGATCAACCTCCATATAATAGGATTAGTAATTTTTTTTATGTATTTGTCCATCATTTACAATCATTTGTCGAAAAGTTACTTAAATCGATCTATCGCTTTGGTACAAAAAGTGTCGTAACTATCATTTTGTGTCAAAAAGTGATGTGTCATGGATTCTTCTTTCCCTAGATAGTCGATTGAACTTTTCATCATGTATTTGGTTTGATTTGTTTTTATTTGAAGTGTCAAAAGCATTTTTTATTCAAAATTGAAAAGTGTTGTTCAGTCTTCCTTTCTCTTTTGAAAAAAAAATTGTCGAAAATGTTGCTTTGAGTAAAATATTTCAGATCTTTGCTACATTCAATTTTCCCTTTTTGGAATTTTTCAGATTAAGGGGAATGAAAGAAAATACATGCATTTGCATTTGCATTTAGTTTGTGTGTGAAAAATGATTTAGGAAAATGCACTAGTGTGTGCTCTTTGCTCTTTCTTTGAAAGAATTGTAATCTTCTTTCCCTAGTAGCTGGGATTTTCATTGCTCAAAATAAACAAAGATTGTTTATCATTGTAGATTACATTTTAGGAATTTCAAAGAAAACATCATGCGGTGAACCATTGAAAGAAAAAATCTAAACAAGATCAACTTTAAAATAAATTTCAATGAACCTAACAATGCTTCAGAACTTAACGCAACACATCTAGAGGTCTAGGCTACAGACGTGTTTTGACGTCATAAAAACTAGTAACTATCGTTTTCATTGAAGGTTGGGTGATTCCTCCTCCTTGATATGACAAGTGCTATCATGGACTTGTGCTCCCTGTACCGTCTTGTATATATTAGCAGACCACAATAGGTTCATATCCTTTATACATAGGAAGCCAAGTCTGCCACCTTATCGATCGCAATGCATTGAACACAACATTCGAGAAGATTGATTGTCGTACATAAGTCCTTGTTAATTTCTCTTTAATTTATCACCAAGGTGTATATTGCAATTTTGTGATTGGTTTGGTAATCCATCTGTCTAGATCTTCTAAATTAGTCACTTTCATTCCTTTTCAACTCTTTAAAAGAAAAGGTCCATCTGAGCGCTTGTCACTTTAGGCTCATTAAAAATCGAAGGGGACTAGAGTCATCTTTAGCTTTTTCTCGAATCTTAAAAACTAAAACAGAAATGTTGTGTCAAAGCGTCATTAAAATTAATTGAATTCAGAATAAAATTCCTGTTCTTGAATCAATCTTAGGTTGAGGTATACGGAGACAAATCCGGGATCCACCAATCGAGGAATCCCTTGAGAGGGGAATCCTAGTCCTTTTTCTTCTTGGGTAAATATTGGTTCTCCATATATGGCTATAGTGTCCCTTCCACGGAGTACCATTGGCCTACCAATATGGATGTTTTCAAACTCTGTGGTTCAAAATGTCATGATTCCTTCGCAATCGAATCAACATCTAGTTGATACTGAAGTTGACCCTTCACCTTCTTCTTCGTTTGTCTCTCCCTCCTCTTCTTCCTCTTCACTTGGTGAAAATAGTGATGCTAGTAACCAGGTGGTTGAGAAGAAGAAGAAAGAGAATGAGAAGAAGAAGAAGCCAATTCAGCAAGGGGCCAACCAAGTAACCACTACTTTGAATGAATCATCTGGTGAAAATCTGAACATTAAACTTTCCAAAGCCAAATTTCCATGTATAATTTGTGCAGGTGACCATTTTTATCGAGACTATCCTTGCTTTTCTCGAATCTTGAGAGAATGGTCTCCCCGTTTGCAAAACCCTGTGTCATCAACTTCTGGAGATCATGTTGATAACTCACCTTCAACTAGTGATAAAAACATTCATGGGTAGATGAAAAAGAATAGGTTTCCATGTAGGTTATGTGAAGCGAAACATAACCTTCACCTTTGTCCATTTTTGCATGAAGGCAAAAGAGTGTTGGATAACCATATTGCTTCACTGTAGCGTCTTCCATCTGGATACAAGAAACTCTCCCCATGTCCTTTACTAGTTGAAAAACCGACTGACTTAAATCAACCGTCAGTCGAAACCACTCTCTCTAAAAGTGAATCTCATGAGTCTATACCCGACCAAAGTCAACCAGTCGAAGTGAGAGTTGACCCAGTTTTACCTTCAATCGTACCCTCCCCGAAGAGAGTGAGAATGATAACATTCAAATTCTTTTTGTTACTTCAGAATCTGATGAACTTGGGGGCAATCCGCCTATTCCATCTAGACAATAGGAAAACCCTCAAGCTCTGGTCACTCAAGGGGTTATTTCTCCCGTTTATCCGATACCACCTCCATGTAGTCTAGTCACTTCCTTTGATTGGAATTGACTAGCAAGGACCTGCCTTCCTTCTCATGTACCTTTCCGGATCATAGTACAAGTCTACAAAATGATTGTGTCTAGCACTATCATAGATGAAGGTGCATGATTGAGTATCCTTTCCTGAACTACTTGGAAAGTTCTTGGTTCACCATCGCTTATGCTTGTTACGTAAAATCTGTTAGGCTTTAACAAAGGAACTAGTTGACCGCTAGGGATACTTCCTAGGTTACTGATCACTTTGGGAAGGAAAACTGTTCATCTGAATGTGGTGGGAATCCCAGGACCGTTAGATTAAAATCTACTCCTTGGACGTGACTATGTTTATAGCATGGAAGCTATTGTTTTCACACTCTTCTGAGTGACTTGTTTCCCACATGAAGGAAAAATTGTCACCGTTGACCAGCTTTCATTCCCCAGTCCAAGTGTAGCTCCAAGTCAATCATCATCCCTAAATGGTCCTTTTTCATCAGCGATATCTCTTAAACCTTCATTCCATCCACCTTATTTCCATGTGTAGTCTAGTGAATTTAATGAAGCTTATGGGGCATGCTCCCTTGTCTATTCCGTAGACGAACTTAGTTGAAAGGATAAGTTTCCCTGTAGGTTATGTGATTGGTCTGACACACCATTCACCTTTGTCTATTTTGCCGACGAAGCCAAGGAAATGTTTTGTCTTCTGGATGAAACCATCCTACCTAACCATAGTAATTTCCATATGGCTACTAGAGACTCTCCTTTTCATCATGCTAGGGGCATGCAAACCTTTTTCTTTTTTTCATTCTCAATTTTTAGTTTTGTCATTTCTAGCTTTTTAGTTTTCTCTTTTCTAGTTTTTTAGTTTTGTGGTGTCTAGCTTACGTAAAAAATGAAACTAAAAACTGAGCATAGTTCCCCCATGGTTCAAGCTCATTAAAAAATGAACCCACCTTCGGGTAATTAACCTTTGTGATTGCCATTATATTAGCCTTTTGAGCCTTGGTTATGTACCTCTCATCACCTCCATTCTTTTGGCCAATCATACGCTTCCACTTGGTTGTTTACCCTTTTTGAGGAACAGTTGTGACAAGTGGTCTTATTAGCCAACCTCTGCACAACATCCACCATGTTTTGAGAAGTTCCAAGCTTACCTGGAACTAGCTCCTACCCTAGAAACCACTCGTTCCTGAAAATCGAGTCTCAAACCCTTTCAAACTTGTTAAATATGAAAAGATTGTCAAGCACCAGCCTTTCCAGCTCATTAAAGTGATTGGAAATGTCATCCCTCTTGTATATTTTAATCTTTTTTAGACCTGATGGAATATCTCATGAAAAAGATCAAGCGTTTGTCTTTTTCAGCTCATTAAATTGATCGGAAAAGTCATCTCGTTTGTATTATTTTATCCATTTTCGGACCCAAGGGATTATTATACGAAAGAGAACCTCTGTAGTTTTCTTTTCGTCCCTTTTAAAACTCTCTAAACATGAAAAGGATTGAGTTATGCTTGTCATTAAATTTGTTAAAACAATAGTGAGAAACTTGTCCATTCTAGACAACACCGAGTTTCACTGTCACTAGACTCGTTAAAAAATAGCGATAAGTTTTCCCAAAGGGAAAATTATAGAACAAGCATATGTTATCCTCCTGAAGCTTGAGAAAAATAAAGAGGTATTGGTTAGCAATGACCGGGGGAGAAGGGAACAAACTTGAAGAAATTTATGGTAGAAGGTCGCTCTTGAACAAGACACTTTCACTCGATCACCATTATTGAGTTGGGTTGGGTTATTCCATTCAGTGGTCATCTCACCATTGGTCTTTTACACCATCCATCTTTTGGGGTTAATGCTACCAATCCATCTCAGTGTCGCTGACATGTTCAAGAGAAGTCATTTAGTTGAGAAACCACAATCGAGCTAATGCCTCATCCACTGCGATACCTCCAACCTTCATTTTTTCATAACCGCCATTGCTGAACCTTGTGTTGTGAGATCATTTTCACCTCGAGAAATCATTTACTTCATTTCATGTCATAGATGTGGGATACATCAAGGGCCTCCTATGACGAGTTGCTTCTTTTCGACATCAGCTCATTATCCAAGAAGTTGACTTAGAAACACACTTTTCAGTGCTTTGAAGCTTGCATGCCTCAATGGCATGTTTCTCACTTTTGGTGATAGGTTGACATCAATGGCCTTCGACCAAAATATTTTGCGTGGTGTCCAACATCAGATCATATATTCACACCATGTGAATTTTACTGTAGTACCTTGACGGTCATTATCACTATCGGTGATTCCTTTTGCGCCTGTTAATAGCTCACATTATTGGTTGGTAATGAGCCGATGTCTTTCCATGTTCGAACTCAAAAAATCTCTTCACATGGATTGACTTGTACATCGGGTGAAGATTGAAGGAGTTTGAAGACACTGGATCTAGTTTCATCCATCTGGGCTGCGATATATTTAGGGATATAAAAACATCAAATGTACAAAGGCACTGCATAGATGGTCATTCGAACCAAGGATGATGACTCTACATTTGAAGAATCACTAGTCTGCATCTACAGATGACCATCTAATCTATGTACATGAAATGAATTTATAAATCTATGCATGGGAGTGCCCACCTCAGCTAGATCATGAAAAGTTTATTATGATGATGTATTGTATTGTGACTTATATAGGTCACCTTCCAGTTCGAAACCTCAGATCCTCATGATAAAGCATTTCACCCGACATCAAGATTTATGACTTCATGATTTAGGGGGAAACTATTATAGACATATTTGGGCACTTCAACCCCAATTTTATATGTCGATAAACTAGGGCTCATAAACCCCTAAAAGAGATGTTTTAAACCCTAAAATAACATGGTTATCTGATTACATAATTCCCCAAATGTTCCACCTCAAAAACCATCCAGAAATGGCCTAAAATTGAACCATACCGACTGCTCCACTTGCAAGGTGCAATGCATACTAAGTATTACACTGGCCAGGTGCGATGCATACTATTTGGGCCTTCTATAGGGTGGAATGGGTGAGGATGGAAAAATGTCTGAGATAGTTTGCTAGGTGGTTGCTCATGGAATCTTCTAGAAATTTCTCCTATGACACTTGCCTCTCTCAATTCGCCCAGGGATGAGTAAGAGATCCAAGAAATCTCCAAGTGGAACCAATCATAACAAGTGGAACGACACTAATTAAAGCCTCGGAGATGACTCACACCCTTGCACACATCTATAAATGGATCCCTCATCTAAGATATCTAGAGGCTGGAATATTGTGAATTGCAAGGAAGTGTTGATTGTTTGTATTTGAAGAAAAGAGAATTGTATTTTTGGTGTGATCTTGCTATTTCATGAGGTGAAGAGGGATTGATGCTGGGAGGATGATGCCAGATCAGACAACTGGGTTGTAATTCTCCCTTCTATTTAACAAATTTCTTCAAGTTTTCTTCCATATGATTGTGCGATTGTGAATGTTATCATTTGTGAATGCTATTGTATGTTAATTATATATCTGATTCTGTAGTGTTTATATTATAATAGATCAAGATGCTTTGATGGTTCTTTGTTATTGTGTTTCTACAGGTACTTTCCAAGCGGGATAAGTTTGAGGAGGAGTTGTAAGCTCTGTCAAGGGGGAGAGAGATCACGCAAAGGGATTAAGTGGAAGTTCCACGTTGGTCCCCTCATCTTTCTGTTATCTATTGTGCATATAAGAAATCTTTGAATCAATATAAACTGTTGTTTCTAGGGTAGCTGCCAAACCTAGAGGGCTAGTCGATTGAAATGACACTAGTTTTCCCATAAACACTAACTGAACCCTTTTGTTTGAGATTTATGAATTGGAGAAAGAAGGTATTTCTCATTTTATCCTCATAATGTGCTACCAATTCCTCCATAAAAATTATCCATTTGATAAGTGATTTATGAGAACAAAGCCATCAGTACCACACAAATTTATTGGGTTCTAAATATAAAGATGCAATGTGTACCTTTTGTGTGTGTTACACATAATGTAGATCAAAGAACTTTTTTATCTAGAGAATCCATGTTATCAGATCCTTTCCATCAAACATATTCATATCGATATTTGGAATATGGTTGGCCTTCAATCCAAATTCAAAGTCTCTAAAACCATGATTCACATACCTTTTGTTTTCATCATGATTTTCTTGGAGTACCTTGTCACCATTAGGAAGCCTTTCTTGTAGCAATTTTGTCAAAGATTCCTTCAAACCTTTCATGTCTTCTTTTAAACCTTCCATGTCCCATTTTAAACCATCAATATTAACATTCATCATTTCTTCCAGTACTTTTTTGGTTTTTCTTTATGAGGGCGATATTTTTTGCACTTGGTCTCGTAATTCTGATATATCATGTTGCACTTCTTACTCTTCTTCATGCATAATAGTAGAACCTTCTAAGGGCTTAACAGGTGTACTATTTTTTTGTTGGGAGAAATTTTTGAACTACTTAATCATATATGTTCTCCATTATTCCATTTGAATCACCTCAAACTAATTTTCAAATAAAAGTTACGAAAATTTAAAAATGCATACCTTTAGAGCTTGATTTTGAGATTGTTGATAAGGTTGGCCTTAAAACTATTGTATCTTTGTGATTTTAGCCTCCCAAGGTCTAAAATTGTGTCATGTGGTATCTTTCCATGTCCTCTTTCCAAGTGCACTAGCTAAATTGAGATTGGATTCTTCAAAATAATGTTATGCAAATTCTCCCACAATGGCTTGATTATGGACTAGTTCAGTAGATCGAACTTGTTCAAGATTCCACATGTCACGTTTTTAACCTTTGGCTATGAAACTCATAACCAAGAAACCAAAGTCCATGCAATTTTAGTCATCTTTTATGAAATGAAAATCTAATGCTCGAAGAGAAAGTTATGATTATTTTCCCTGAAACACATGTTTAAGACTAAATTTTGGAGCTTGCATAACCCCTAACTTCCTTGGACCATATCTCTTAAAATATAGCGATAAAGTTTTAAAATTGTAACCATATGTTCATAAATATTTTTCATTAACGTGGTATCAATTTCATAGTTTGAAGCTTCCCAAGAAAATATTTCTAGTGAAAATTCTACGATGACTCATTTGAAGTAGAAAAACCCTAGGATCAAGAGCTTTGATACCAAATGCCATTTATCTAGATCAAAAATAACATAGAAAAATGAGAAAATATTGATCAAAGGATAGATAATAAGCACTCCATTACATCACATAAATAAACAATTCTTTGATGCTTGAAATGAAAATACCTCTTTGGTATATGTAGGAGTCTAAAGGTTCAAAATATAATTAAGGCCTACATAACAATAATAATGTAAGGGTAAAAAAATAACAATAGTGGGATTCTATGGGGCACAAATATAACAATATGGGGGCTACACTAGTATTATAGGGAACTAACATCATTATTATTATCAATGGGTTACCTTAGATCTAGTAGGTAATTTCAATATTGGTTTATAATTCAATCATTTCTCCCATGTTTTACTTCAAAACATTATCACATCTTGGAGATTCATATGCATTAGTGGTGGTATTATTCTATATAGAATTAAATACCCTAGAGATTTATGGCTCTTTTCCATTATTGTTTCCAGCCTTCAATTGGAGTTTCCCAACAAGTAGCCCCCTCTATGTTCTAGTCCCACATTTTACTAGACTTACTTTTGCATAGTTCTCCACTCCCTTGGTACCATTGTTCCCTCACATGTATTACACAAAGAACATTAATTTTTGTTTGGGAGGAATTTTGGAACCAATTAATGATATATGTTCTTCATTGTTCTTTTTGAATCACTTCAAATCATTTTTTCAAACAAAATTTACGAAAATTTAAAAATACACACCTTTTAGAGCTTGGTTTTAAGCTTGTTGATAAGGTTGGACTTGATACTATTGTATCTTTGTGATTTTGGCCTTCCAAGTTATAAAATTGTGTCTTGTGGTATCCTTCCATGTATTCTTTCCAACCCCACTAGCTAGACTAAGATTGGATTCTTCAAGATAAAGCTATGCCAATTCTCCAACAATGCTCTGATTATGGACTGGTTCAGTAGATTGAACTCGTATAGGATGCCACATGTCACTATTTTAGCCTTAAGCCCTGAAACTCATACCAAATAAACTAAATTCCATGCAATTTTAATCACCTTTTATGAAATTCAAATCCAATTCTCAAAGAGAAAGTTATGAATATTTTCCTTGAAGCACATGTTTAAGACTAAATTTTGGGGCATGGAGAACCCTTAACTTCCTTAGGCCATATGTCCTAAAATATAGTGAAACAAGTTTTGAAATTATAATTATATGTTCATAAATATTTTTCATTCACGTGATATCAATTTTAGAGTTTAAAGCTTCGCAATAAAAAAAGTAATAGTGAAAATTCCATGACGACCCATTTGAAGCATCAAAACCCTAGATTAAGAGCTTTGATACCAAATGTCATGTATTGAGATAAAAAATAGCACAAAAACATGAAAAAATATAGATCAACGACTAGATAATAAGCCACTTCAAGGGTGAAACCTCCCATTACATCACAAAAATAAATAATTATTTGATGCTTGAAATGACAAGACCTCCTTGGTATATATAGGAGTCTAAAGGGTCAAAATATAATTAGGATCTACATAACAATAATATTGTAAGGGAACAACAATAAAAATACAGAGCTTCTATGAGGCACAACAATAAAAATATGGGGGTTACACTAGTATTATAGGGACCTAACATAATTATTATTATCAATGGATTACCTCAGGTCTAGTAGATAATTTCACTATTGCTTTATAATTCAATCATTTGTCCCATATTTTACTTCAAAAAATTATCACATCTTGGAAATTCATATGCATGGGTGGTGATATTATTCTACATATAATTAAATAGCCTAGACATATATGACTCTTTTTCATTATTGTTTCAAGCCTTCAATTGGAGTTTCCCGAGAAGTATCCCCTTACATGTTCCAGGACTTACTTTTTCGTAGTTCTCCACTCTATAGGTGCCATTGTTCCCTCACATGTAATACATAAAGAACATTCACTTTCAAATGTACCATGATGTAGTTTCTCTCATCATAACCCCATGCTTTCTTTTCCATTCGTATTACAACATTAAATTTGGACACATGTTACATGCTTACATCAAGGCATGAGACACATGAAGACATGATACTTTGAACATAAGAATTAGATACTAGAGTTCACATTGCATCAAAATACTATGACAACATGCATATGTGGGAAACTAGGATGGAAGATTTTTTAGAGAAAAAAATAGAAGGTAAATGTACACAAAAACCATATCCACTATACATTCATGTCAACTTTTTGAGAATAGATAAATTATTCATATGAAACTAAATAAAAAGGGAATTCACATTAATGAAAACTTCCTTAGGTTTAATGTAAAAAGGGAATTCACATTAATGAAAACTTCCTTAGGTTTAATGTCGGAGGTTCTGTACAAATAAAAATTGAAAGAAAATACCCTTGGAAGAAGTATGATCTGATCAGTTACAGTAAATCATGTAAAGACTTGTGTTCTTAGAATGAAATTCTATGTATTCTACACTAATACAATAGGGTGATTGGGTAATTTCTGCCTTTTTTTTAATCTACAAGCAATTACAAATGAGAAATATATTTATATGAAATCACTTTGTAGGGGGTATATGTTCACCATTTGTTGGTAAAGAAAGGATATAGTAATCGGATACATTTATAGAAATTGATTTCTTAATTACCCATGATTCCATAATTAGAAGCATCAGGGTTTATTTCTACTAATGTATTAGGTGCAAAAATAATGCATTGAGAGAGCTAAAATGAGAGAAAATTTAATCCTGGTCCGAGGAGATTGGGGAGATTATGGAATTTATCATTTTTATCTTTGTTGCAGGAACTAACAATAACTCAAAACTTACAACGTGACTTATATGCTAAGGCACTTACAAGTATGTGGACGAGTTTGAATATGTAGAAATACATATGAGCACCGAGTGTTAAAGATAATCATGCTCCATGTACGAAATTTTGTATTATATTAGGACTTTTGCCATGAGCTACAGAACATGGATGAGTTGTTGAGGAAGGGTGTGAGGAGAATATTGGGCAAATAATTTTTATTGTAATATTATTTGGCCAATATTCCCCACCCCTACCCTGATAAGGTGGGGTACCATTAAGTGGAGTAATAATTTTTAATAAATTACATATATTATCATGTGTAACAATACCAAAGAACGGTTTCTAATCAAAGAATTATGATATTTGATTGAAGATTCTCAAATTATGTTTAGAAGAATGTAGTGCCTTGGTGTGACGAATATTTCCTCAATGTATGGGTTATTCCTCAATGTATGGAATTTTATTGTTTGCTCCTATGGTGCTTAAAACTGCCCCTGGAACTCATTTTCTTTATTGGATGTTGGAAGGGTGTTTAATGATAATTGATACATATTGAATTAGTGAAAAATATTGAATACCACTATCTAAAATGTCACTTTAGGAATTTGTTTTCATTAATGATAGAAACATGAAATATTGGTTTTGATAGTTAAGAGAAAAAAAAATTAATGGAATGACATTTAATTAAAAGAAAACATAGTAATGATTTTATTTGATGGATGGATGAAGTGACATTGAGTTTCATGCTTATAATTATGACATTTAATTCTTACGAAATTTATGAAAATTAATAGGATGTTGTGAATAATAGAATATTTGTGTTTAGTCAGTTTAGTGTCCTAAATTGCTTGCATAAAAAATCGACTGACATTTGTAAGTTGATGAAGTGTGGTGCACTATGTGTATTTAGTTAACATTTTTCTTACTTCATTATTTTGTATTTTATGTTGTTTTGGGGGGGTTTATGCCTTTTGAGGTATAAAAATGTACAAACTGAAACTATGAGAAAATTTAAGTGAATCTAATGAATTTTAAAGGAAAGGAAATATTCCTAAGTTAATCTAATTTCCTAAAAGTGAACCAAGAACTATTGGCTAGTTAGAACCTAATAAAAAACAGAGCATCTATCTTATCTTATCATTATTCCTAATCAATGGATCTAATTCTTAAAAAGAAGAATTAAATTGATGCAAAAGGTAACTCAGTAATTGCATTCATTAAACATTCAACCATTCAATTTTGGATTATGATCAAATCAATCTCCTTGAAATGATTATTGGGAATATCAGTGATGCAACTAAGTGAGGATCTGAAAGTAAACACGTAAAAACATGTAAAAATAACTGTAAACAACTAATGTATTTTCGACTTTCGCCAACATTCAAATGTGAAGCATTACCCTCTTGAAGTGTTGTGCAAGAAATCAATTATATCTTAGTTCCTAAGTTCATAGAGACATTTAACCATTTAGTTTAGGATCATCATCATCTTGAAATGGCTTTTGAAAACATCCATTAACATAGTTAACTGACAATTATATTATAAGAAAATGAATGACGAAATAGTAAAAAAACTAAGCAATTGCATATTCTTATTACTTTAATCTTAATCTAGTTTGGAAACAGAGTCATTTTTCTCCACGAAATATCTTAGAAGAACAAGGCTACACAATTGTGATTTATCATTATGCTATTGATTAAAAACTGAAATGAAATATCATCCTAATTTAGTAAACATTTTTCCTTAAAAGAGGGTAATGGAAATTGAACTAAAAACAAAAAATGAAAAACCTCCTTCAGTGCAGGAGCCCTTTGCGACTGATGTGGCTGGAATGCTAGCTAGTTAAGGATGCACTTTAAATGATCATTGGCAACACGAAATTTGTATTATGAAAAGAATGAAGTCTGAATATAGAGTATCAACAAGAAGCATGAACTTAACACGTAATTCCTTCTAACTTCTGACTTCCTTTCAGTTCCATGCAACCGATATTTAAAGGAAAATAACATGACTATTTATGAGATAAACTTTCTACAAGTGGTTAATTCGAATTAAATTTAACATCACTGTTTATGAGATAAACTTGTTACATGTGGCTAATTCGAATTTCAATAGGACTATTTAGACTTTTGATTAGCTAAAAGTGGCTAATTCAAATTAGATTTGCAATAGAATTGTTAGTCTCTTGATTAGCTACGAAAGAGAAAATCAAGAGTCCTACTTTCGGATAATGTACTTTGACTCCATCTTTTACCATGACCTTAGACTTGCTTTTCTATCGATATGGATCGAGTGAATAGGATAGAATCCATGTGGAGATGATTCTAGAAATGCCCATGTGGCCCAATTATTCATTTGACACCTGGAACCTACCAAACCATGAGAATAGCTATGGAATCCACAGTTAGCTATAGAACAGGCTGTGTTTTGCAGCTAATTTGCCAAAATCTATTCAAATAGAAAGAACATGAAAATATAATATGGCGATCATTTTAATGCTTTCCTTAAGACAAAACCTAACATTTATCATTTATTGGGTCTATAATATTATGAGAAAGTGAGGGAAAAAGGTGAGGAAAAATGTCAAGGTGAAGGTAATTCTGAGGTTCAACATACCCCCGTTGCAAAATCATTGCATGTCCCCATGCAATTTACCAAAAATGTGAGTTCTTCCTCCCTACTGCATTTGCTCAAACACCTCTACTAGTACATCCAATTTCCTTCTTTTGTTCTTCTTTGAAGTGAGTATCATTCTGGGCTTTCTCATAAGAAGCTTGTACTTATGGTTAATGACTGCTCTGTTCAAAACCTTATTTTTTCTTTTCAATTTCCTGTTTTTCTTATACCACAGTCCTAGATGCAGAATGGTATTGTCGGGAACTGCTTTGTCCAATTTATTTTGTTCCTTGAAGGTGTCAATCTCATGTTTGATATGTCTATTCAATATCTCTAATTCATAAATTTCTTGTTTGAGAGCATCAATTAGAGGTTCTTGTGGATTGACAGAAGGTTCTGGGTTCATTGAGGCACTTCTCTTCTCCACTGATTCTATATAGTCATATATTTTTTGTTGCATTGGGTCTATGCCTGGAGATCTTCTGCTTGGGCTACCTTCAAAATGTTGCACAAGAGAATTTTGAGGTCTGTGTTCAGAAGAGATGTTAATAGAAGATGGTTCTAGGGTTTCGTCATCTAAATTTATAAGCTTTGTCCCTTTTGATGATGTTTTATTTACAAAACCTCAGAGTCTAGAGCTCCTTCTAAGTTGTGGAGGACTTACATTCTCCTCATTTGTTACCTTTTTCTCCTTTCTTATCTTCCCTCTTCCCTTGATTTGCTTCCTGATTTCTGTCAATTCTTTAGAGATTAACTTTCCATCATCTTTCTGCAATGAAGACTCGAGTCTATTTTCAATAGTTATACCAGTTTTCTTTCTTCTACTTATTTTGACTTTATCTCCTTTAAGTGACTCTAGTGCTTCTTGGAAATGGTTTCTAATAAGGAAATTGTCCCAGGTATCTCCTATGCTTTTTAAATGAAACTCAATCAATATCTTTATCAACCCATGATGATACATGGTTGTGTCTATGAACTATATTCTCTTTTGCACAATTGAGGCCATCCTTCTTAAACTATTTAGAAAGAATAAAGGAAGATTGATTTCTCCATTTTCTAAGGGATTCATTAGTAAATGACTATGGTAGACATACATGCAACCAAACCTCCCCTCACAAGTGATAAATTTCTGTGAAACGAAGGGCATGTTCCTCCACTTATTTTTAAGATTTGAAATGGGAATACCTTTTCTAAAAACAGAGACATCCATACTTGGGTTTTTAACTATTACTTTCCATGATTCATTATGGAACTCCTTGTTCTTGAATCATCTTTCACCATGCCTTGGAAGCTCTGTAGCCTTGGTCATGAATGATTTAGTCACTACAAACTTGATATCTCCAATCTCTACCTCTATGCCATCAAAAGATTGAGCAAAGGATTTTGTAATCTCCTTATGAAAACCATCAAATTTCTTGATGAATTTAAGCCATCCAACTTTCTACAACATTTCCTTAAGTGGTGGTTATCTTTCCATGTACCTTACTCCTACCGGTTATAATCTAAAAATTAATCCCATGCCTTCTACTTAGAAGAGTTCTCAACATTCATAACTACTCTTCTCGGTTTTATGAAATGAATTGGCTACAAATATGGTGAAAGGAACTACGGGTTTGTATGAAATAAATAGATGGTAGGGGTTCTAGAGAAACATAGACAAGTATGTCATGCCATACTCATGACCGCTAACAATCAACAAGGGAGTTAATTATGGACTGTTATGTGACAAAATATGGAGGATGTGGTGGATATGTAGTATGATGGAGATTGTAATCAAATCAAATGATGATTCCTCAAGGAAACATATGAATATCCATATTATATATGCTTTATGTTTTAACCTTGCTATTAAAATAAATTTTTGCACTTTATTTTTTAGAACTTAACCTTTTCATTTCTTATTTTCTTTGGTGTTGATCGATAGGTACCCTTTTAGCATATTGGTCTTCAAAACGAGATTCTTCAATTTCCTGCAATCATCATTTGTTTGTAAGCTGTATAATTATGCCACAACTACTGAATGAGATATGGTTGTAGAATCAAATTAGCTGCAGAATGGAATCAACTACGAAACATAATAAAAAAATGAAGTATGGCTATGGAACATGATTGTGAAATGAAAAGGAAATGGAATATGATAGTCAAATGGAATGAAAGTGGAGTGATATGGAATGAAACTGTAAAATCAAATGAAAATTAGGTGAAATGGAATGAGACTGTAAAATGAAGTGAATTTGTAAATTATGAACTACAAATGAATGTAGCTTTAGATCACTGCTTATTATAGACAGGAAATGGAAAATATAGGATGTTAGAATCTTTGTTTTTCACATTGTATTTTATTATGTATGCCAATTAATGTTTGGTTTTCATACTTATACATTTTATTATTATTATTATTTTATGCTTATATATATATATATATATATATATAGACAGGAAAAATAAAAGCTAAGTTAGTGGAAAAGAGAATTCTTCTTCACCAACTTCATTTCAATGTTATCTTGGAAAATATTGATAAAATCCTCTCTTGAAATTGGCTTATGATATATCTTCAACCATGACCATTCACAAGAAGAGGTACCTTTTTCTCATCTATTATCCTTATTCTCACTACTTCATTATTAAAGACTTCTTAAATCTCATATGGCCCAAGCCAATGAGTTTGAAACTTTCCTTGAAAATCATTGAATTTTGAATCGAACAAAAGTGCCCAATCCCCTACTTGAAACTTCTTCTCCTTGATATACTTATCATGCCATTTACCCCTTTACCGCTAGACTATACTAGTTTTTTGAATTGCATCTTGCATTATTTCATCAAGCTCATTTAGTTGCTCCAATCTATGTTTCTGTGCTTCTGATAAATCTAGTCCCAATTAGACTACCATCTTGAAGGTTCCGATTTGAAGCTCTATAGGGAACAAAACTTCCCATAAACAAGCTCATAGGGAGTATGTCCTATTGTGTTCCTCCATGTAGTTCTATAGGCCCATAAGGCTTCAGGAAGCCTTTCTGCCCAATCTCTTCTGTGTAGATGTACAATCTTAGTGAGAATTCCTTCAATCACCTTATTGGTAGGTTCCACTTGACCATTTTCTTGTGGATGATAAGGATTATACTTTTTGTGTTTTATCTTGTAATATTTGACAAGCCTTTCCACCATTTCATATGTAAATTGAGATCTCTAATCTATCACAATTTCTTTTGGAACACCAAAATGACTGAAGATGTCCTCGAAAAGAAAATTAACTATAGATATTTCATTAGCAAAAGGTAATGCTTTAGCCTCTACCCATTTAGTGACATAATCAGTCCATACCAAAATATACTTCTTTTGTTTATATGGAGGATTAATTGGTCCAACAAAATCCAAGGTCCATTTTTCAAAAGGTTCAATGAGTACCTGAGTTTATAGTGGCATTTCATTTGAAGGAGTAGGTTTTCTTATGCTTTGGTAGCTATCACACCTTTTGACATATTCTTTGGCATCTCTGAAGATGGAGGGCTAATAAATATCCTAAATGAAGGATTTTATAGGCTATCCTCTTTTTATCAAAGTGTCCACCACAAGGTTGAACATGACATGCATTGAGAATTTCAGGCATTTCATCTTCTCAAACACATCTTTTGATAGTAAAAATCTAGACCTGTTTTATACAATTCATTAGTAATCCATGAGTAACTTGCACTTGTTTGAATGAATTTTATTTTATCCTTAGGAAACAAATGTTAAGGTAATTTTTCTATGACTAAGTAATTGGCAACATCTACAAACCAAGGGGTGTGAGTAGTTACTACAAAAAGATACTCATCAGGAAATTTATCTTCAACTGGAATCTCATCTTTGATATTTTGAATTCTAGACAAGAAATCAGCAACTGTGTTTTGTTTTCTAGGTCTATCTAGAACATTGATGTTTAATTCTTGTAGGAGTAATAACGGTCTTGTAACTCTGCCATTAGTAATAGGTTTATTCATTAAATACCTAATTGTAAAGTGATCTATATGAACGAAGGTTTCATAGCATGTTATGTAATGTTTTAACTTGTTGATAGCATGAACAATAACTAAGAATTCCTTTTCAGTTACAATGTAATTTAACTCGGTGGGAGTAAAATTCTTGCTTGTCTAATAGATGGCATAAGGGATCAAATATTTTTGTCCTAATATAGCTCCCAGAGCTGTATTTGAAATATCTGTTGAAATGTGAAAAGATAGTTTCCAATTTGGACCTCTTAAGACTAGTGCTTCAGAAATTTTTTCTTTTAAAGTCTCAAATGCTAATTGGAAATCGAGATTCCAATTGAATTCATAATCATTGGTGAGTAATTTGAAGAGTGGGGATGCTAGTTTAGGGAAATTTTCTATAAACCTTCTATCGTATCCTATGAATCCTAGAAAACTTCTAACATCCTTTTGAAAACTTGGAATTGATAGTTTAGAGATGACTTCAACTTTAGATTTATCAACCTTAATTCCATCTCCTCAAATGTGATGTTCCAAAACAATCCCTTTTGTAAACATCATAAAACATTTTTCATGGCCTAGTAAAATTTTTGCTTCCTTACATCTTTAAGAACTTTTTCCAAATTTTCTAAGGCTTGTTCAAATTTATTCCCATAAACTATAAAGTCATCCATATACACCTCTACACAATCATGTATTAGATCAGCAAAAATTCCTATTACTGCTCTTTGGAATGTTGTAGGTTCATTGCAAAATCCAAAAGGAAGTACTCAATAGGCATAAGTTCACCATGGACAGGTGAATGTGGTTTTATCTTGAGCTTTAGGTGCTACCTGAATTTGATTGTAACCACTAAAACCATCCAAAAATGAGAAATACTTCTTACCTGCTAATGTATCTAACACTTGATCTATAAAAGGCAAAGGAAAGTGATCTTTTAGGGTATATTTATTCAATTCTCGATAATCAATACATTCCCTCCATTTACCATTCTTTTTAGGCACAATCACTAGAGGAGAAACCCACTGGCTGTCTGAAATTGGGTAAATGAAGTTTACATTTAGCAATTTTTGCAACTCCCCTTTCACAATTTCCCTAAGATTTGGATTCATCCTTCTTTGGGGTTGTTTGATAGGTTTACAATTTTCCTCAATGTAGATGTGATGCATACAAGTCTTAGGACTAATTCCTTTCATTTTAGTGTATTCCCATGCATATGCAGAAAAATGTTGTTGTAATGTTTTGTTTAGATTTTCCTGTTGTAATTTTTCCAAGTTATTATTTATGTTCAATGTTTTCCCTAGAAAGATTTCAACTATAGAGCTACCAAATTCTTACATAGAATAAAGATACATTTGCCTAGATGACATATATTGAATATTAGATTTTTCTTGAAATTGATCATGTTCATATTCTGGAGATGATTTAAAATTTTCCATTATATTTAAGATTTGACTATCTTCACTAATGGTTGAAATAGTAAAGAGAGGTTGAATATCATTTTCATCATCAATCCATTATTTGTCATCTATCTCTATGATTGTTCTTGCTCGAGGATATAAAGTGAATTTCTTAGTTGAGTTACCATCAAAGATATACATATCACCAGATCTACAACTAATGAAAGCATCAATTGTAGCCAGCTAAGGATTTCCTAATTTAAGTGGATGTCCTCCTAGATTGTTCTTAGGGGTTAAGATATTAAAATCAATAGGGTACTCCCAAGAGTCTAAGGACATTGAAATATCTTCTAACACATCTTTTGGTTTGATTACAAATCTATCTGCCAATTGTAATAATGTAGCTATATAAAGAAGATTCGGAAGCTTTAGTTGTTCCATCGTTTGTTTGCTCATGATGTTTATTATTGTTCCCAAATCAATCAATGTATTCGGAATTTCAACTCCATTGATATGTGTTTTTACAACTGTACTTCCTAGATCTACATATTTTTGTATGGCAATTTTTCCCATCATTATGTCTACTATTTTTCTTTCCAGCTGAATTCTTTTTATTTGTTTTATTTTTTTTCCTGGTTTCCTCATGGTCAACTCCTTTACTGTTTTAGCTAGAATTGAAATCTCCTTAATGTCTTGAAACAAAGGGATTTTCATACAGAAATTTTTCAATTCATCTAGAAAATCATAATTAGGAAACATAATATTCTTTTCTACCCCTCTATCAACTTGTAATCTTTCAAGAAAAGGAGGTGTAGAAGTAGATACTGGTGGTTTCTCTATGATAAGAGTTGAGTTTATTGGTTCTCTCTGTTTTTCATTTTTAGTATTCTAGTTTTGAAGAGATGTTCCTTCAAAACTTTTATTTGGCTGTAGAGAATCTTCCTTAGAATGGTCTTACTCTTGAATAACTACAAAAGGATTTTTCTTTTCTAATATGCTCTCATTGAGATCTAGAGGAGTGATCATATAAGTTGGAAATTGTTGTCCTGGCACCATATAGATATTCTGAGGATTTTAATTGTTGGGGCTTGGTAATGGTTGGGCAGGTAACTGATTTGGTCTCTATGGGAATGGCTGTGAAAGTTGAGGATTTTGGTTTTGAAGTTGGGGTTGTTTCTTTTGTTGAGAAATTTGTTTGGGAGGATAGTTTGGATATGATGTGGGATAATGATAGTATTGAGAGCATCTTCCATATGGATTTTGCATTTCTTGAGCCCAAGGTTTATATTGAGATTGATATTGAGGCCAAGGTTGATGCCACGAATTCCAATTTGGTGGGGGCTGAATATACATTTTGGTTGTTAAAACCCTAGTTTTGTGGCCCTTGCCAAGGCATTATAAAGACAAAGCAAAGAGATTCTATTGGATTTGAAATTGTTTCCTCTTGTAAAACATCCTTAAGACCAGGAATTGAAGGACAACTCTTGGTCTCATGGTTTTCTGAACAAATCACACAAGTATTTATGATTTTTGCCTCCAAAGGGCATTCTCTTAAAGCATGCTTCTTTCTGCATTTGGGATAGAAAATAGCTAAAGCATCAGTCTTAGATTTCTGCTTGTTTTGTAACTTAAGGGTGTCTATCTGTTCACTAAGGCTCCCTAGAATATCTGTTTTAAATTCATCAAGCATGTTTCCAATTTCTGCCCTACTCACTGATCCAGTTGCAGATTTATTCACTCTAGCAAGAGAAGGATCTCTTGGACCTTTCCCAGTTTTAGATTTTCCTCTTGAGAGATGAACACATAATTCTCCAATGTCATTTAATGGGAGTTGAGAGATATATCCCTTCCGCATCATGTTAAGGATGTCAATCCACTCATCTCTAATGGATTTTAATAAAAGATCTTTTAAAGTATCTTGATCTAAGTTATCCATTTTTTCTCTTTTTAAGTTATAGTTGAATCTTTCAATTAAACCCTCCAAATTTCCATCCTCTCTTTGCATCATTTTAAACACTTCATCTTTGTGATTGATAAGCATGCAATAATCCAAATACTTGTCCAAAAATGTTCTCTTCATGCCATTCCATGTTCTAATAGATTGAGTGATCAATCCCATGAACCATTTTAAAGAAACTCCTTTCAATGTTGAAGGAAACAATTTAAGTTTTTGAGATTCTTGTAAATAATCATAAGTTCACACAAGACTTCAAATTCAAATAAAAAGGTTTTAGGATCTTCACTTTTTAATCCATGAAAATTTTGGAGGATAGAAGGTGAGATATTTTTCTTTGTGGCATTTGTTTCTTCATCAAATGTAGGGAATCCAAAAGGATTATAACCTTCACTATTTTCTCCACCTTCTCCATCATTTCCTCTACCTTCTCCATTATTTACTCTACCTCTTCCTCTTGCAAATAGTGCAAATTCTCCATTCAGAACTCCACCTGCTTCTTCTTCTCTTCCTGCCATTATAGATTCTTCAGAGTTAATATAAGATTCAACCTGCAAGGTTAATTGCTCTTCCTCTGGTTCCCCTATAAATGGTATGTGGAAGAAAGGTTCTACTTCCCCCTCTCCACTAGGAATTTCTAATTCTTCAACTAAAGTATGTTCCCATGTAGAAGTGAAAAAGGCCACTCCTTCTATTGGAGATCCAAGATTTTCTTCCTCTAGGACTGCCTTAGTAGATGAAGTAAGAGATCCTCTTAATTGGATTTTTGACCATAAAACTTTAGGAAGTCTATGGCTAGTGAAATGTGGAATATGAGTTTGAGATGGAGGCGTATCTCTTCTTATTCTTGGTGGAGTAAGTGGTGTTGTAGGAACTAAACTCCTACCTCTAGCTATGAATCTACCCCTAGAGTCTCTTTCTCTACGCGTATCATTTTTTAGATGTAAGAGATGAGGTTACCTAATTACACTTCCCCAAAAACAGCACCAAAATGTTTAGTCAATTTAGTGTCCTAAATTACTTGCATAAATTATCAACCAAGTTTTGTAAGTTGATCAAGTGTGGTGCACTATATGTGCTTATATAATCTTTTTCTTTCTTCGTTGTTTTGTATTTTATGTTTTTTTTGGGGGGTTTTGTTCTTTGATGTCTAAGAATATACAACCTGAAACTATGAGAAAATTTAAGTGAATCTGATGAATTTTAAAGGAAATGAAATATTCCTAAGTTAATCTAATTTCCTAAAAATAGACCAAGAATTATTGGCTAGTTAGAACCTAATAAAAAAATAGATCATCTATCTTATCTTATCATTATTCCTAATCCATGGATCTAATTCTTGAAACCAAGAATGAAATTGATGAAGAAGGTAACTCAGTAATTGCATTCATTCAACATTCAACCATTCAATTTTGGAATATGATTAAATCAATGTGCTTGAAATGATTATTGGGAATATTAGAGATGCAACTAAGTGAGGATCTGAAAGAAAAAGGTAAAAGCATGTAAAACTAACTGTAAACAACTAATGTATTTTTGACATTCTCCAACATTCAAATGTGAAGCATTACCCTCATGAAGTGTTGTGCAAGAAATCAATTATACCTTAGTTCCTAAGTTCCTAGAAAAATAACAATGTACTAAGTAAATTCAATCATTGTATGAATTAGAAATTTAACCATTTAGTTTAGGATCATCTTCATCTTGAAATGGCTTTTGAAAACATCCATTAACATAGTTAATTGGAAATTTTGTTCCAAGAAAATGAATGACAATACAGTAAGAAAACTAAGCAATTGTGTATTCTTATTACTTCAATCTTAATTAATTTTGGAAATAGAGTCATTTTTCTCCACGAAATATCTTAGAAGTACAAGGCCACACAATTGTGATTTATAATTATGCTATTGATTAAAAACTAAAATGAAATATCATCCTAATTTAGAAAACGTATTTGCTAAAAACAGAGTAATGGAAATTGAACTAAAAAAACAAATGAAAAACCTCCTTTAGTGTAGGGGCCCTCTGAAACTAACGTGGTTGGAATGCTAGCTAGTTAAGGATGCAATTTAAATGATCATTGGAAACAATAAATTTGTATTATGAAAAAAAATAAGTCTGAATACAAATTATTAGCAAAAATCCTGAACCTAACACGTAATTCCTTCTAACTTCTAACTTCCTCAGTTCCATGCAACAGATATTTAAATGAAACTAACATAACTATTTATGAGATAAACTTGCTAGAGGTGGCTAATTCGAATTAAATTTAACATGATTTTTTATGAGATAAACTTGGTACAAGTGGCTAATTCGAGTTGCAATAGGATTATTTAAACTCTTGATTAGCCACAAGTGGCTAATTCGAATTAGATTTGCAACAGAACTGTTAGACTCTTGATTAACTACGAAAGATAAAATCAAGAGTCTTACTGCTTTCAGATAACATACTTTGAATCCATCTTTGACCATGGCCTTAGGCTTGCTTTTTCATTGATATGGACTGAGTGAATAGGATTGAATCCACATGGAGATGATTTTAGAAATTCCCATGTGGCCCAATTCTTCATATGACACCTATAACATGCAAAACCATGAGAGTAGCTATGGAATCTACAATTAACTGTAGAATAGGCTGTGTTTTGTAGCTAATTGGAAAAATCTATTCAAATAGCAAGGGCATGAGAATATAATATGGCAATCATTTTAACACTTTCCTTAAGAAAAAACCTAGCATTTATCATTGATTGGGTATGTAATCTTATGAGAAAGTGAAGGAAAAAGGTGAGAAAAATGTCAAGGAGAGGGTAATTTTGAGGTTCAACAATTTACAAATAAGGAGATCAAATGAAATCATTTTATCTCTAAACCCTAGATATATTAGTTTATGTCATTCATGAAATTAAATATAAGTATATTAGGCCCTTTTATTAAACAATATCTACCTAGTAGGAAACTGGTAGGATGCTTATATGGATTAATCCTATGCAAAAATCTTTCTTAAATATTTATGGTATTTCAAGCACATATTTAGTGATTATAGGTAAAACTACGATTATTTGAACCTTAGAATGTGTTTATAAAGATATATTTATTTGGAATTATTGACTAATAAAATGATAAAAAACATGAAAATACATGTCAAAGATCATTTTCTGCTGTAGATCTACCACCCATTCTTAGTTGTAAAAGCATAGTAGAAATAACCATTATATATTCCATTTCATCAATTAAAGTAAATTCAATAATTGCTCCGATAATCTTGGAGTTTAGAAAGCTCCAAATGTCATCTTCCATAACTTTTGCTATGGTCACAAATTTCCATTATGTTATCTAACACATTGAACATAATAGGAGGTGTTCCATAATTGTTGGCTCTAGTTATTCATCTGGGCTAGCTCAAATTTCTTAATTTACACATTCAAAACACCCAACCTAATGAATATTTCACACTTCATCCATTGGAATTTGTGGTAAAAAACATCAATGGGACCTCGGTTCATTGGTCTGTGTAGAAATGTTTTATATTCATTAATATGAGGGGCCTAGTCATTAATGTAGGGGACACTATTTTTTACAATTTTTTCTAGGATTATAATTCTATAAATAAAGACAAGTTCCTCCTTATGACTCATTTTGTATTGGATATTATGTTGAGAAGTATTAGGAGGTGTCCAAATTGTAAGGCATAAGAGATTTCCCTTCTCTTTAATCGAGAGGATATTGCAATCTTGGCATGGTTTATAATATTTTTCCAAGTTATTGTGATTTATGTTATGATTCGATTTGCTGTGATTTTTTTTTTTTGTAAGCTTGGAAGGACTAGATCTTAATCATGTCCAATATATCACCCCTATCCAAGTAGGGAATTTAAACGATGAAATTCACATCAGGTAGTGCCTTAATAGAGCACCCAATTGCTATCTATCCAATACCTCGTGGACTGTTGTGATTTTTATTACTAGTTGATGTGGTATTTAAAAAAATTCTTCTTCTCATAATTGTTAATTGTTAACCTCCATTTTGACTTTGTATTTATCTAGAAACAATTCCTTTTTACTTCTATCTATGTCCATTTTCCTCTCTTCCCATTGTGTTTCCCCTTACTTATATGCTAGGATACTTATAAGTATGTGTACATGTTTGATTATGTAGAAATTTGGAGCACCAAGTGTTAAAGATAAACATGCTTCATATAGGAAATTTGTATTATATTATGATTTTAGCCATGATCTACAGAACATGGATGAGTTTTTGGGGAATGGTGAGGGGAATATTTGGCAAATAATATTTATCATAATACTATTTGGCCAATATTTCTCTTACCCCTACCTTCATAGGTTGGGGCACCATTAAGTTCAGTAATATTTTTTAAGAAATTATGGATATTATCATGTCTAACATTAGGAAATGATAGTTTCTAATCAAAGGATTATGATAGGGTTATGATATTTGATTGAAGATTCTCAAATGATGTTTAGAAGAATGTAATAGAGGGCCTTGGTGAGATGGATATTTTCTCAATTTGTAGGTTTAATGATGAATTAATTATATTAAATATGTATTGGAATAGTATTTTTTACTCATATGGTACTTAATTACTATTCTTGCAGCTCGTTTTCTTGATTGGATGTCGGAAAGGTTATCAATGATAATTGATAGATATTGAATTCGTGAAAAATATTGAATACCACTTTGAAAAAATGTTACTTTACGAATTTGGTTTTATTAATGATAGACACATGAAATATTGATTTGAATATTTAAGAGAAAAAAATTAATGGAATTCCCTTTAATTAAAACATAGCTTAGTAATGGTTTTTGAAAAAGATCTTCACGAGCGTGGGATTCAACATCAAACAACAATGCAAAAAAATACAATTTGGACGACGAGGGCTCGGATGGAGTGGAATTGGTAAGAACTAGGGTTTCAAGAATATTCAGGAGTTGAACGCCATGGAGGGGCACAAAGGGAGGAGCTCCACTCCCTCCTACAGACAAGCAGTAGCTAGTCGAGGTAAGAAACTGTTGGAGACAGCTAGAATTCTTTCAGGAGAAGGGAAAAGGAACGCTGACAAGGTGCAGGACTTGACCAATTCAAGGGAGGACAACAATTTAAAAGGAAATGAGGAAGAGGACAAAAAACAGGAAGCAGAAATCAAAATGCAAAAGGGCCCATGTATGCCTAAGGCTGAGGTCACACCGAGAGTAGTTTTAAATGGTCCTGCACTGCAGGCATATAGGGATCACATGCGGACCTATGTTATCATTTGTAAATTCATGGGATTATGGCCCACTGAGAAGGTGTTGTAGGCATGGATTAAATATCACTTGAAACCTAAAGGAGGAATAGACCTACATCTTGGATCAAAAGGTTTCTTCACAATAGTCTTCACAAATATAGAGGACAAAGAGAGGGTGTTTGAAGGAGGGCCCTACTTCTATGCAGCTATAGGGCTTTATATGCGGCCTTGGATGATGAATTTCGTACCGAAACATGAGACTTTCTCTTCGATCTTGGTCTGGGTAAGACTCTATTCCCTACCTCTAGATTACTGGCAAACTAAATCTTTATTTGCAATAGGAAAGAAGTTAGGGCATTTTCTTAAAGCATCTGAATCTACTAGAAGGGGAAAATACACTTCCTTCACCTGAATATGTGTAGAGATTGATCTCTTTTGAGCTCTACCGGATGAGGTCATCCTGGAAGTTTTTGATGAAGAATGGGTGCAAACTGTGGATTATGAACATATTCCTTTCAGATGTCGAAGGTGCCATGAACATGGGCACCTATTTAGAGATTTCCCTCTTAGTAAAATAGAGACCAAAAGTAAAGCTACCACAGTGAAAGATGTTGAAAGCTTTCACAAAGTGGGGTATAGAGGAAAGGGGGGTAAAAGGGGGCCCAAGAAACATCGAACAGAGGGGCAACATGCCAGTCCGAATAGGTTCCAAGTATTAGAAGAAGAGGAAGAGGCAACAAAGGTAGATCAGGAAATGGAGGAAAGCCAAGGAGAGAAAGGTAAGGAAGAAACTATTGTGAAAACACAAGATACTTATAAACAGAAAGGGACTATGATGAACAATGAGGAACTGGAAGGGGACCATGAAATGACCCTGAGTGAGATGGAAATGGAGGATCATGAACCGCAGGATATTCTTGACAAAGAACACCTATATCTGGAAGGTTTCTTGAAACAGGGGACCATACGAGGGGTTGACTCATTACCTCAAGAAGAGTTTAACATAGTGCAGTAGTTGTTCCTATGGAGAACCCAGACTAACGAGCTGGAAGGACAAAGACACATAGAAAGGCAGGGCAATGAAGGGGTGAAAATTATAAAAACCACCCCAGGACTAGCTCCCAGGAATCCAGCAAGGAAAAGGGGCAGGAAAAAACTAAATGATTTGTTGATGGAATGTGGGAAACTAATGACAGATTCAGGTAAGATGAAAGATCTAACCATCTACTCCTTTACAAATCTTTCATAATGAAGTTAACATCTTAGAATATCAGAGGTCTAGGAAGTAAAAGGAAACAAAGGTTACTCAATAATAGAATGAAACAAGAAGCTCTTGACATGATATTTATCTAGGAATCTAAATGTTCCATTCAAAAAATAAAGGAGATACACAGCAAATGGCTCAATAAATATGAGTTTCTAGAAGTCAAAGCAAACAAAACAATAGGAGGTATCCTTACTCTTTGGAACCCCCAAAAGATTGGCATAATAGATGTTGAGGCATATAGGAATTATTTATCAGTGGTTAATTTGCCTGTGGGAGACAGGGAGATGTATTTAATTACAAATGTTTATGGGCCTCAAAGACCTAATGATAATATCAAGCTTTTAGATTCACTTGGGGAACTAAGAGATAGACATGCAGAAATACCATGGATAATGGGAGGGGACTTTAACATGATCAAATCCCTTATGGAGAAAAAAAGGTGGGACCAAAACATTAAGCAAAGACTCTATAGAATTTCAGTATTTTCTTGAAAACATGAAGCTAGTTGACACAGATACGAGTAATGGCCTCTTTACATGGAACAATAAGAGAGGAGGAGAGTCTCAAGTAGCCTCAAATCTAGACAGATTCCTTATCTTAGAGGACCTCATGCTCATAGGCATGGATATGACAATGATAATTCTCCCCTTCGGTGGCTTGGACCATTGCCCCGTCCAACTTGAGGTTTAGGGCATTGGTACCCCCAAGAATAGACCTTTTAGATTTGAGAATATTTGGCTCACCCACCCAGATTTTATCATCAACATTGCTAAATGGTGGACAGAGGATTTGGAGATTCAGTGTATGAGAATTTTTCTACTACACAAATGACTAAAACATGTCAAGCTCAAACTCAAAGATTGGAACAAGAATGAGTTTGGCAATATTTTTGAAGTGAAAAAAGCTGTCGAAGGTAAAATGCAGGAACTCAATCAAGCCCTCATCACAGATGGATTTGATAGGGAAAGGAACAATCAAGCCACCAAGCTTCATCAGGATTGGGAGAATCTATGTAAACAAGAGGAGATATTTTGGAGACAAAAATCAAGGGTTCAATGGCTAAAAGAAGGGGAGAGAACCACAAGGTTTTTCCACAGATCCACTATGGAGAATAGGTCACATAATAGGATCTCAATGATCAAGGACTCTGAAGGTCAATTACTCAATACCCATAAAGACATAGAAGATGTGTTGGTTCAGCACTTTAGAAGTATCGTAGAGGAGACCATCTTAGATAGAGCTCATCTTATCAGGGACTTCACGAAGCACATTCCTAAGTTAGTAACAAGAGAAGTAATTACAATATCAATAGGTTGGTGAATCAAGATGAGGTTGGTGAGGTTATGAAAGAAAGGAAAAATGGAAAAGTGCCTGGCCCTAAAGGTTTCAATGTCAATTTTTTTAAAACTTGTTGGAACATTGTCAAGCAAGATATTTTGGATGTCGTGGAGGACTCCAGAATGAGTAGAACCATTCTAAAGGTGCTCAATACATCTTTAATCTCTCTAATCCCCAAACAAGACAATGCTCTGACTCTAGATAGATTTAGACCCATAGCCTTGTGCAATGTGGTGTACAAGATAATATCCAAAGTAATTTCCAATAGACTCAAACCCCTTCTCCCCTATCTGGTTTCTATGGAGCAAACAGGTTATTTGGGGCTTAGATAAATTCTAAATAATATCATCCAAGCACATGAGGTGGTTCATTCTTTGTTAATTAATGAGAAGGCGGGAATGATTATGCAACTGGACCTAGCTAAGGCTTATGATAAGTTGAATTGGAACTACATTAGGAAGGTCCTTCTAGCCTTCGAATTTGACCACAACTGGGTCAGGTGGGTCATGGCCTGGGTGACTTCTTCTAGTTTTTCAATTATGGTTAATGGTTCTCCATTTAAACTTTTAAACCTTCAAGAGGCCTCAGGTAGGGAGATCCTTTGTCCCCTTTTCTCTTTATCCTCATGATGGAAAGACTTGGTTGATATACCAAGCATGCTAAAGAAGTGGGTACTATCCAGGGTCTTAGACTCTCTGATACTGGACAGGCTTGGACCAATCAGCAATTTGTAGATGATAGTATGCTTCAGGGCATCCCCATGGCCAAAGGGGCACTAGCATATAAACAAATCCTAAGTGACTTTTCCATGGTAGCTGGTACAGAGGTAAGCCTCTCCAAATCTAAGGTTTTCTTCTTTAATACTAATATTGCTATTCAGCGCAATATCTCCAGAATTTTGGGCTTTCAAAGAGATGTGATGCTTTCCAAATATTTGGGAGTTCGACTAACTGACAAACCTCTACACAAGCGTATCTAGGAGGCAGTGATTAACAAGATGTAGGACAAGACCAAGAAATGGACCATTAGATCTTTGAACTTGGCAGATCGACTGGTGCTTACAAAAGTTGTCCTTCAATCAATCCCCACCTTCATGCTTTCAGCCCTTCTAGCTCCAAAAGGAGTCTTGCATCAATTTAGAATCATTCAAAGAGACTTTCTTTCGGGTAAGGGGGAGGAGAAAAATAAATGGGCCTTGGTAGCCTGGGATACTATTTGCAGACCTAGAAACCACGGAGGTCTTGGTTTGGATGAACTAGGAGTGCTAAACAAAGTTTTTGGGGCTAAACTATGGTGGAGATGGGTTAAAGATCTAAAGGCACAGTGGGCTCATATTTGGAAGGATAAATACACTAGGAATTGGTAAAAAAGTGACCTTATAAGGATGTCTAGCATCATAAAAGGCTCCTACATCTAGAATGAAGCGTGGGAAAATAGAAGCATAGTTCAAAAAAATAGTTTTTGGGAAATCAAAGCCGGAGATCTAGCTTTGTTTTGGGAGGATAAATGGCAAAAAGAACCCATACTGCTAAGAGAGGACTTTGTGGAGCTCAAGAATGATACTGACACCAAAGGACTACTTAGGGTAAAAGACTTTTGGGATTAGAATGGCAATGAAGGAAAATGGAATACCTGGAAGAACATGAAGTACAGGGATGATTTCCCCTTGAAAGTAAAAGCTAATGCACTTCTAACAACATTGGACCAAAGGAAAATACTAGCATCAAAGGATCATGACCAACTTAGATGGGGCAATAATAATGAAGGCACCTTTAATCTTAAGGAGGCAAAGCGCTTAGTCCTGGAGCTTGATTCTAATGAACCAGACTGGGTTTGGCGAAAACGATGGAGACATCAAGGATGGACAAAAACCAAACTTTTCATGTGGTTGGTACATCATAAGAAAATTCTTACTTGGGAGAAAATTAGGAAGAACGATGTTCTGGGACCTTCTAGATACCAGCTTTGTGAGTCTCAAGAGGAAATGATGGAGCACCTACTCAACACTTGCTTATTCACCTCCAACTTGTGGGATGCTTTTGCCTTCATTTTCAAAACGACAAACAGGGACAAAGGGAGCATCACCAATACCCTTAATAACTGGAGAGGAAACTTTTCTTATTATGAAATAATTAGCAAAGCTTGGGCTTTAACTCCAAGTTTCATAATATGGAATGTATGGAAAGAAAGGAACAACAAAATATTCAAACATAAAAAAAGTTCCTACCAGAGCATCATGACTCAGATCTTAAGTTAGATGAAGGAGACGGTGGGAACTTTATTACTGACTCACCCAAAAAATCCCCCTTCAGATGCTAATTTGCAGATACTTCTTCAGTTGGGTATGTAGGGTCTTATTCCTCAGGTCATGGACATGAAGGTCAAGAAACTCGTCACTGAAAAAGACTTCTGGCATCCTCCCCCTTAGGTTTTTATGAAATTTAGCATAGATGGAGCCTCAAAAGGAAATCTTGGTACTACTGGTTATGGTGGGGTGTTAAGGGATGAAAATGGATGCATCCATTTTATTTTTCACTTCCATTTGGGAAGAGCCAAAAATAATATGGTGCAGCTAATAGCACTAGAACAAAGTTTAGATATCCTTAAGCAGGACAATCTTCAGAACATCATCATTGAAGCTGACTCTGAGTTACTCATCAATTTGGTCAAGAGAATCTGTTGTGGTTCGGTGCCGGAAAAGGTCTCAAGACACTAGAGGCTGCTTTAGGTCTTTCAAAGGATACAGTTCCACCTTCTGCACTTGAGAACCATAAGCTTTTCTCATGTGCGAAGGACAGCCAATAAATTGGCAGACATTCTAGCTAATAAAGGGGCTCTCTGCACTAAAAGCAGTGTCAAGTTCAGATGGCAGGAGATGCCATGGGGTAGTTTGAGCGAGAATTGTCTCATTTAGGTGGATGAGGACCATTCGCTCTATCGAAATAGAGTAGGTTGTCAGCCGCAGAGACTGGGTCTAGCTGATATGGATCCAATATGAAGTGGTGTTTCAGAGGGGTTTTCGCTATAGGGATGCGGGTCTGTGCCAGCTTTCTTAGCCCAGGAAGGAACGATCATAGCGGTCTTAGGTGGAAGTTTCTTAGAAGCTAGTGATTCTTGGAAGCCTGGACAATGAATATCAACAGTGGTAAGACGAGTTCCTTCTTTTTGGGGATCAAGCGAATGAGGAGTAGAGGTGTTGTGAAAGACCACAGTCTCAGATTTCTCAATCGACATGAAATCCTTCGAATTACTAGCTATGGTGTCAATATTGGCTATGGGGTGGTTTATGGTATATCATGTACCCTCAAAGTCGGAAGCGGTTTTTCTGAGTTGAGAGAGATTCCACTCACCACTCTACATGTGGCCAAGGGAGGAGAGAGAATATCGCCCTTATCGGGCAGTAATTCTCTGAGCTTTTTTATCATGTGATATGATCCTCCACCGTTTGATCGGGCAAGGATAATCGATGGCTATGATACGGCGTGCTTGTTGGTGGGTCTGGGTGAGGAATTACTACTTGTGCTGTCAATACCAGCCGTGGGGTGGTTTATGGTATATCGCGTGCCCAGAAAGCCGGGAGCAATTTTTTTGAGTTAAGAGTGATTCCACTCACCACTCAACACGTGGCCAATGTTGTAGAGAGAATACCACATTCATTGAGCGGTAATTCCCTGAGATTTTTGTCCATGCGATGTGATCCTCCATCATTGGATTGAGCAAGGATGATCAACGGCTACAATACATCATGCATGTTGGTGGGTCCGAGTGGGCTACTCATTTTTTGCTTTTATTCTCTTTGTTGTTTGGGTCTCTAATTACTTCAACCTTTGGGTTAGTGAGTAAAACCTTAGGCTAAATGGTTCAGCCTCTGGTTGTTTGAATTATATGTAATTTCCTCCTTTTGGTTATTTGAAATAGAAGGCACGACACTTGCATTAGCAAAAAAAAGAAAAAACATAGCTTAGTAATGGTTTCGGTTGAAGGATGTATGAAGTGACAATAAGCATTATGCTTACACTTAGGAAATTTGATTTTAACCAAAATTATGAAACTTAATAGAATGATGGAAATGTGAGGGATAAAGTTAGCTTATAAGTGAGGATATAATGCCCCTATGGAGTACCTTATAGTTTTTTTTATTGATTCAAATATTTTTCTACCAAGTATGTCATTAGGATTTGGGTTTTGTTAACCAAGGAAACATAAGCTATGACTTTGGGATGAAGTTTCCTAAAAGGTGGGTGTGTGTGTGCTCGAAATTGTATGCCTTTGATTAAACTTAATTAATACATTAGAGTTGTTAATAGACCTAGATGGTGGTGTTTGAACTAGAATGGGTTGTCCCTATCATAGTACATGACATGTGTAAGTAAAGTGTCATCAATGAATCATGGTTAAGTGATCACAATAATGATATGGTTATATTTCCTTAAAGTAACCCATGTAATGTATTGTTGTTTTATTTTGATCACTCATATGACTTATGGACTTAACCCAAATCAACAAAATGCTTTGATTGCCATAACATTATTTTTGAGATTTTATTTTCATTGACAAATTGAATAATTTCCTAAGATGATTTTCCTATATTTAAGGAGAAAGATTCATCATTATATATATGTATGTATTAAAAATCCCAGGGAAACCCTTTGGGCACTTCCTTAATTTCTAGGATGGTAACTGGGGTTAACCAGTTACTTGTAATTTTGGCAACCTAACCCAGATGATGGTTTTTGTGTTGATTATGGCTTATATGTAGACATGGAAAAGAATGCATGTTATGTATTATTTTATATCTAGGATATACGCTATGATATGATGTCATTATATGTATGATGGCATGGTGTTTATGAAGAAGAATGATAATTTCTAGTTATTCATATGGTAGACATTAACATGATATTCACTAAGAGTGAAACTTTATGTGTATCACATAGATCATTTAGGCATTGCACTAAAGTTATCTATGAATAAGATATGAATATGGTAACAAAATGAATCTTCTTGTGTTTGGATTGTATACTATATCAACTTCAACACATGTATTCTAGGGAAGTGGCCTATAGGATGGTGTACCTTAAATGCATTTTCTTCATTGATAGGTACCTTAAATCACACAAAGGGAGACATCATTTCCATTTAAATTTCTTATTTCTTGTGTGCTATACTCCAACTCATCATCACACAATCAAGAATCATACACTTGATGGTATACTTCTTTAAGATATTGTACCACCATTCATTGTACATGTGCCAGATGTTTCTAGACCTCAAGAGGGGGTTTGCCTTTTGGTAGTTCCCCACACTCCTTACCGTCAACATTTCACGATCTAACGTCAAATTCATTTTAGTATATTTTACTAGCTCATTTTCCATCATTCGTAGGGCCCACTATGAGCCCATTTTAGTGGGATCATTAAGGTCTTCAAAGCCCTTTCTTGTTTAGTAGGGCTTCTCTAGTTTTAATCCCCTCTTTTATTAACATGGGGGCATTTGGTTATGTATCTAACTCAACAATAATAATTATATAAGTCTTGACCCTTTTGTTACAAACACATGCATACGAGACTATGTATTTCATTGTATCATTTTCTAGCCCACTGATGCCAGCACATTCATGTACTATATATTATTTTTCTTATGGGCGCGTCATTATTATCTATACTAATTATCTCGATGGGAACAGTTATGTCTACCCTACCTCATTGAGATCATGTACACCCCCTTGGAGACTCTTAATTGATGAGTGGAATTCCCTCCTCAACATGTTGTTTAGATCCCTACAATTGAATCTCTATGTATCTTTCTCTCCATGACCACCTACTATATTTAGTGAAAGAAAATCTATAATGTATTCTGGTCATATAATGTGCTCCCACCACTCAAATTGAGGTAAAATCTATTATCACATATAACATGATCACCTAGACATAATTAATTAGGTGGATCAAAATAAGCCATGCAAATTGGTTTTTTACACATTAAAACCCACTTTCACCTTAGGAAATAGCCTAGGGAACCAATTTTCCCAAGTTATTTCCGTAATTAATTTAATCACATGAGAATAGCCCATACATTCATTAATTTTATGTCATCCTCGTATTTTTACCTATTGAAGTGAAAGCACTTCAAAATATTTTCACTCACAAATTCTGTTTCCATAGGTAAAATTCAATAAATAATTTATTTATTGATTATTCCTTTATCCTTTAAACTTTTTGATAGAAATAATTTATTAAATCATTATTTCAAATGATTTCTAACTTATTTTATTGTTTCACATAGAAGTAAGTTAATAAATCCATTTGTTTATTAATTATATCTTATCATTTTACCTATTTTTATTAATTAACTGAAAAAATCTTTATTTTTTGTGTTAGTTATCTAAATAAAGGTTATTGACTATTTCTATCACCTTTTCCTCTCACAAATAATAAAAAAACACCAAAATTAGCTACATCTTGATTTGGTCTAACAAATATTTTATTATTTAACCAAATTAAATCTAACCTAGCATTTTATTATAAATAGATAGGTTCGCCTCATTTCACATGACCATTATCATCATGCAACCTTTGATCTTGTGACATTTGAGTGTTCTCCATTCGAACCTCACCATATTCTTCATGTTTTATTTTTCTTTCTGTCCGTGGATTGTTAAATTAATTTGTAGAGAGAGGGAATCACCACAGTTGCAGAGAAAGGATCTCAAACAACCCTCCCAAGGACGAGGTCCCCTTCAACCATTCTCATAGAGAGCTTCTTCATAGGTGTTATTGTTTCAATAAAATCATTATCTTTGGGCAATGAAGTCTTGTAATTGTTAGTCTTTTAGATCTACCTTTTACTTTGTGGTATTTTTTATTATTATTCTTTTATGCATATATGATTACAACACATGAATCATTACTACTTCTTGGGTTTAACCCTGATATTTGTTGTTAGACTACTACCCTCCATAGGAAAAGTTTACTTTTCTAACCCTTGAGCAGGAAAACCTTTAATTGATGCTATATCAAAAGCCTAAGTCCAAGAAGGAGTTTACTCAAGACTTAGTAAAGAAAGTAGTCCTAGAAATTTTCAGCAAATTCGTTAAACCACCCACACCCTTAACCTATTTATTTCTTCTCCAATTCCAATTAAAAATAAAAAAATGAAAAAAAGAATTTAAAATATATGCTAGCAAAAACCTTTCTTTAGGTGTTGTCAATCTTGCTGCTATTGGAAAACCACTTATTGGATGATATCACTAAGAAAAATAAATTTTCCATTTGTGAAACCCCTCCTTAGGGAGAAATGAACAAATTCCAATTTTAAGACCACATTTCCAGTAGGAAAGGTTTTAGAAATGAAAAAGAAAAATAATAATTAAAATATCCAATGATGGGCTCATGAGTCTATCTGATTTATTTCTTAGGATCAATATGGAAACCACCCTTGTCCAATAATTTCAAAGCAATGATCAAAAGGGTTTCATGTTGGCTATTTGAGGTTCCTGTCATTGCAGACAATGACAAAAAATTTACATTTCGATCACATTTCATTATGTAATAATACGAGTTTCTTTAGTACATCTTTAATTTATTTCTATAAATAACAATTTAGGAGATGTATTTTTGATACCTCATACCACTTACCCACCGTAATTTCTAAATCCTAAAATTTTATGGTTGATATTTTAAAGACACGTTATTTTATTTGATAAAATCCTATTTTTCCCCTAATTATTAATCTTCTAGCTTTAGAAGTATTTTGACATATGATTTTGTAGCAACTTGTTAAAGCTTGTTGCTAAGAAAGTTATATTTGGTAGCAGTACTAATCATAACTAAGGAGATTGTACTTGTATATAAGTAATATTCTAGACAAAGGAAAGATCAATTTGCTTTACAATGTGTTCTATTAAAAAATGTCAACCCAATTTTTTGGAATCATGGCCATTTTGTAGCATAAACCACCCTTTGGCATGATCATTTCATAACCCAATTCATATAAATATACCATGCCTTTTGGTAATAATAGTTATGTAACTATCAAATCACAAGTTTATACAAGATAAGAGAAAACAACATGACCCCCATTCACGAGTTGGCAACCTAATTGTACAAGTAAACTTACTTTATGTCAATACCCTCATATTGAGGAAAACATGTTTATTTTGGAGGTAACATGGCTCTTCTACATGCAAATATTGTTATCACTACAAATTTGAAATAGTTGAGAGACATGGAGGTATCTAATAAAAGAATCATGTCCAATGGTATTGAGGCCATTATGGCCAATCCCATAGTTATGGAGATATTTGATAGAGTTGGATGGCTCACCTTCCTCGAGAGGTTCTATGGTTTAAATACTCATCTTGTTCTCAAATTTACTTATAATTTCAACAAAAATCAAGAGTAAGTGTGAAAATAAACTAATGGTATCTAAGAGGAGTCCATTAGTAGAATTACACAACTCCCTTTGTAGGGAGTAAGATAGTAAAAACACTTTCAAATTCCTTATGAAATGTTGTCCCATTTATTGGAGACATTGTTTCCATTACCAAAATTGAGAATAAGAATTTAAATAAGTGCATTAGAAATAACCATGGGGTGAGATCACAAATTTTATATAGAAATTTATCACCTGTGAAGTGTTAGAGCCTAAATCTACGTCAGGCTGAGAAATGCATGTCTAGGGTAACATCAAACCATGCTTAACCTGGTAGCTAGCCCTACCAGGTCAGGAGAGGGATCTCTCCTTGTCATTCTCAATGAAAATATATCAAGGAAGGCTTGAGATGACTAATTTAAAAACTAATTTTAGGGTAGGTATTCTTTCTCAGAAGAATTTAATTGAATTTAATGGTCAAGTTGCTGGATCAAATGGGAAGGCAACATTAGGTCCGGGAGATCAACACATATTTGCAGAGGTTTCCATGGGGCGAGGTAGGCAAGTGTTTTAGCACTTTGAAATGAGTGTAATGGTGGGTAAAAATAATAGTGAGGAGCTAGAGAGGGCATGTAATTGTCATGAGTCCTCTTCAAATAGTAGAAAACATTTAGAACTAAGTAAACCCCAAGGTAGAGCACTGAAATACCAATGAATTCCACCTTTAAACTTCATTCATTTACTTATGCAGAAAGAGGGAGATGATGGCACACATAAACATAATATCAACTGAAATTACAAAGAAGAACATAATGCTAAATCACATTACCACAAGAATCCCACAAAATGCTGCAAAACCCTGATTTATTTCCTTGCCAAACTGTAGAAGTGATGTACAAAGTAGCTCAATGCATCCACAAGAGTCCAACCTTAACAAATAACTAAGAAATTACAAGATATAGGCAAAAACCCACCTATGCTAGCCATTAGGGATCGAATCCATGAGTCAAGGAGTTGTTTCAACAATATCTAAACTAGGAACTGAAAAATAGGCAGTGGAACAACTTGCCTCTAAAACTATGGAAACTGATTCATTCAGTTCAAAACCACCTATAACTGATGTATCTACCTCCATGAGTCAATTTTTATATTTTTACATCATAGTACATGAATTTAAAACATATAACATCATGAATTTGACCATAAGAGAGAATAAGTCAAATTGGAAGAAAACTAGGCAAAATTTTGAGCAAAAAGGCAAAATTGGCACTTTTTCATTATGTGCATAGCGCCATTTATTTGTGCATAGCGCTTTTTCCAGGCTACTTTTGGAAGGCTTCTCGAGGTCCAAATCAGGTGCAGGATAGCTTGTTGGAAATTTTTTTGAGTCTACTTTTTGGAGCAACTTGAATTTTCTAATTTGGAATCCACTTGTCCCTCCAAAATTGCAATCTCCCAAGACTATTTCCCGTGTGGCCAAAAAGTGGCAGAGAGGACATTTTTTGGGTGTTTTTGGCCCTTTTGGAGACCCAAAACTTGTCAAACTTTCCTAGAAATTTTTGAGTATGCATACCTCTTAATGAGGAATCCAAAAATGCAAAGTTTGCTTCGAATGGAGGTCCCCATCAAAAGTGTAGCGTCGATGGCAGTATCCACCTGCCAGAAAAACCTGTTTTTTCCTTGAAAAATTAAAAAATGCCAAAAAGTTCACCAAATTTATTGAAATTTGGCATGCGTGATCTATGTTAAGTGCTATGCTATACCAATGAAGCTTCAGCCAAGATATTGAACTTATCTTGCTCTTTCTTGCTCCTCAACGTTCTCCTTAACTTGGCTTTTAAGCTTCTTATCCTTGTTTTACAAATTTTGTTTCGGGCCAAATAGTGATAAGCCATATGGCGCAACATCCTTTTCTCCTTGTTGGCCTCATCCCACAAATTCTCAAGGTAGATATTGACTCTTTCCAACCATGATTCTCGGTCAGCCTCTATTTCTTCCTCTAGTGAAGTTAGCTTTATTTTCCTCTTCTTTGCCAATTTCCAATTTTCCCTTACGTTTTGCAGCTCCATGATTGTTTGCTTGTCCTCCAATTGCTTGTTTTGTTTCTCATGGTAATTAATTACCCATTTTTCCCTCCCAAGGTCAAGTGATAGGCTCCGGATCTTAGCTTCTTTCTCCTTGATGATCTCATCCTTGAGCTTTGAGCTTTGGCAGGCCAAATCAGTGTCCTCTTCCTCAACCAAAATGAAATCTCTGTCTTGGCCTTCAGAAGGCCCTTCATCATGCAATGGTTGTTTTATTTTATCCTCTACCTGGTCTGCTGAATAAGAAGGGAAAACCCCTTTCACCCTGGGTGAAGATAGCATTTTCCTGTTGTCTGGTGAGAAAAAAAGACCCCTTCCACTCCTGGTGGAGATAATACTCGTTTGGCAGTTATAAATAATCTCCTTGTTCCTTTCTCATAAGTGAAAAACACTAGCACACCTATTGGTTCAGTCTCATGAAAATTTGGTTGGTTTGAAGGCCCTCCTTCCTCATGAAGCACCAATGGAGTCACCTGAGGGCTTTTGAATACCTCATGTGCAATGAAAGTATCCTAAGAAATATTCAGCAAGCTCAGCTGATGCAAAACAAAAATTTTGATAAATGAAAAATGATAAATGCTACTGAACTATTGAGGAAGAGTTTTCCTTTGCACCAATGTAGCCATCTTCTCATTATTTTTGCATATCAAATAGGGGAGGTTCATCATCCTCACTCTAGTAAAGTGCATCAAAAATTTAACATGGTAAGTGTACAAGTGAGAAAACCTCCCTTCACAGGTGAAATATTTGATAATAAGCTTCATGAGTGGAGAATAAGTGTCTTGTAGGTATCTGAAAGGAAAGACTCTACTGATTTTTCTTTGATAACTAGACTTGATGTAAGGCTCATAATTCTCTTTGCCCACATGTTGTCCTTTGTTCCATTTTTCTCCCACAATAGGAATACTTGTTGCTGCTGAAATAGTTTCAGGTGTTAAAGTGAAGGAGACACTAGCTAGGTTCACCTGACCATTATGAAGGTGAAAAACAAATAACCTAGCAAGTTCATGGTGATATTTCACCCTCTCCACCATCTCACAAAACTGGTAATAAGGCTGATGTTTAAAATATGTTACTGCAAGAGGGCAAGCTAGTAACTCTGTGAGAGTGATGAGCTCCTCCTGCATGTGTTTTCGTCCCTTATGTGGCTTTCCTAGTGCATGAACCTCTTGGGAAGAATCACTGACAATTTCATCACCCTTTCATAAGCTGAATCTGTTTCCATACTTGCAAATGTAGAGTGTAGAATGATGAGTATGAAGATATTTTCTTAAATATAGGGTGACTGTTATTTTTCTTTTGGGGATAAAAGGTTTGACTAACAGTATAAGTGCAAAGGAGGTTTGATGATAGCAGTAGTGTTTCTAGGGAATGAGAGGGTTTAGGAAAAGGGAATTAGGGTTTGGGGAATAGTAGGAAATATGTATAGGGTTTAGGGTTTGGTGATAAGGGGTCAGGTGAGTGTCAATGGGAGAGGGAAAGGGGAAGGGAATTAGGGAAATTTAGTGCAAGGGGATGGGATGTGGGAAAATCATACAAGGGAGTAAAAACAACAAGAATAACAAAAACCCTAGACAATTTTGCAAGACAAGCATGAAGCAACTAGGGTTTGATTTTTAGCCATTCAAATCACTATGATGGATGACAAATTTCTCTTGCTAGGGCAGATGGGAGGGTGTACTTACTTGAAGAGATGATATTTGCAAACTTGGAGGCTTGGAAAAGCAATGAAAGTTGTTTCCAAGCTTGGCCAACAGGTGCGCCGCGCCAAAACTCAGGTGCATATTGCACTTTCTGTGCATAACTCCCATTGAAATTCCTTTGGAAAACCTGTTCCCAGTGCATAGCACCAGGTAGGTTCATTGCGGCAGTGCCCAGGTGCGTTGTGCCGATAAAAACTGGAATTTTTTCTGCAAGTTTCTCTCTTTCTCCTCAAAATGCTATTTTTCTTCTGGCTTTCTCTCACTTGCATAAAATAAGGTCTTCCAAACACTAAAGAGAATTTTATATCATCTTGACCTTAATTTTTCATTTTAGAAACCCACTTTCCTAATGTTGAATTCACTTTGCTTTAAAAACCCCGTTTTTTACAGTTTTGGCTCTTTTTTTCATTAGATGAACATGATGCTTGGATGTTTTTGTTTCTTTTGTAGTAGTTGGAGTGTTGGAGTTAGCAAGGTTACCAAGGGCTCTAGCTGAAGCTTTATTACATATGAAAAGATTAAAATTACATAAATTTGTACATGAAAATAGAAAAACTCTATTTTCACCTCAAAACAGAGTTTTGTGGTGAAAACCATTTCTGAAGAAAATCATCAGTGAAATTAGTGATTCTATGAACTTATTAAACATCTTCATGTGCCTTCTAACCTCTTATTGATATTTTCAAGACCATGGTGGCAAACCCTAGACCTAATGAGACTTTAAACCCTAAAAATGGCTTTTACAAATGTAAATGACAAAATATGACTGTAAATGACCTGAACTTGTGAAAATAGGCCAGCAGGTAAATACCATGAGGGAAATTTGGGAATGAACCACTTCCATCAGTTGATCCATGACCTAATGGAATGCAACTGATCAAATGGGACACCTAAAATGCATGCAAAAAGAAATTTTGATCACTGATGGAGGGATGAAGATACCAACACTAACACTTGATTCATTTAGCTATGAAGAATTAAAGAGATGTTGGCACACATAAACATAAGATCATTGAATAACTGAGAATGAAACGATGCTAATTCACATTACCACAAGAATCCCACAAAATGCTACAAAACCCTAGTTTATTTCCTTGTAAAACTACAGAAGTGATGTACAATAATGCTCAATGCATCCACAAGGGCCCAACCTTGACAAATAACTACGAAAGAACAAGATATAGGAAAAACACCACCTATTCTATCAATTAGGGGTTGAATCCATGAGTTCAGAAGTTGTTTCAACAAGATCTAAACTAGGAACTGAAAAATAGGCAGTGGAACAACTTGCCTCTAAAACTATGGAAACTTATTCATTTAGTTCAAAACCACCTATAACTGATCTATCTACCTCCATGAGTCAATTTTTATGATTTTTACATCATGGTACAAAAATTTACATCATATCACATCATGAATTTGACCATAAGAGAGAAAAAGTCAAACTGGAAGAAAACTAGGCAAAATTTTGAGCAAACAGGCAAAATTGGCACTTTTTCATTCTGTGCGTAGGGCCATTTTTCCTGTGTGTAGTGCTTTTTCCAAGCTGCTTTTGGAGGCCTTTCCGAGGTCCAAATCAGGTGTAGGCTAGCTTGTTGGAAAGCCTGGTGAGTCTACTTTTTGAAGAAACTTGAATTTTCTAATTTGGTGTCCCTTTTCCCCTCCAAAATTGCAATCTCCAAACATTGTTCCATATGTGGCCAAACTGTGGCAGAGAGGGCATTTTTATGGGTGTTTTTGACCCTTTTTTAGACGCAAAACTTGTCAAAATTTCCTACCAATTTTTTAGTATGCACAGATTTTCATGAGGAATCCAAAAATGCAAATTTTTCTTCGAATGGAGGTCCCCATCAAAATCTTAGTGGTGCTACGCACCTACCGAAAAAAATGTTTTTCCCCTAAAAAATTCAAAAATGCCAAAAAGTTCACCAAATTTCTTAAAATTTGGCATGAGTGATCTATGTTAAGTGTTATGCTGGGCTAATGAATATTTAGCCAAGATCTTGAGCTTATCTTGCTTTTTCTTGCTCCTCAAAGTTATCCTTAACTTGGCTTTTAGGCTTCTTATCCTTGTTTTACAAATTTTGTTCCGGGCAAAATAATGATAAACCATGTGGTGCAACATCTTTTGCTCCTTGTTAGCCTTGTCCAACAACTTCTCAAGGTGGATATTGACTCTTTGCAACCATGATTCTCAGTCGGCCTCTATTACTTGCTCTAGTGAAGTTAGCATGATTTTCCTCTTCTTTGCCAATTGCCAGTTTTTCCTTATGTTTTGCAATTCCATGATTGTTTGTTTGTCCTCCAATTGCTTGTTTTGTTGCTCAAGGTAATTAATGACCCATTTAGCACTATCAAGGTCAAGTGATAGGCTTCAGATCTTAGCTTCTTTCTCCTTGATGATCTCATCCTTGAGCTTTGAGCTTTGGGAGGCCAAATCAGTGTCCTCTTCCTCAACAAAAATGAAATCTCTGTCTTGGCCTTTAGAAGGACCTTTATCATGAAATGGTTGTTTTCCTTTGTCCTATACCTTCCCTCTTGAAGAAGAAGGCAAATCCCCTTTCACCCTGGGTTAAGATATCATTTTCCTGTTGTTTGGTGAAGAGAATGACACCCCTTCCACTCCTGGTAGAGATAATGCTCATTTGGTAGCTACAAGTAGTTGCCTTATGCCTTTCTCATAAGTGACAAACACTAGCACACCTATTGGTTTAGTCTCATGAACATCTAGTTGGTTTGAAGGCCCTCCTTCCTCATGAAGCAATAATGGAGTCACCTAAGGGCTTTTGAATACCTCATGTGCAATGAAAGTATCCCATGAAATATTCAGCAAGCTCAATTGATGCAAAAGAACAATTTTGATCAATGAAAAATGATAAATGCTACTGAATTGTTGAGGAAGAGGTTTCCTTTGCACCAATGTAGGCATCTTCTCAATATTTCTGCATATGAAATAAGGGAGGTTCATCATCTTCACTCTAGTAAAGTACATCAGCAATCTAACATGGTAAGTGTACAAGTGAGAAAACCTCCCTTCACAGGTGAGATATTTGATAATAAGCTTCATGAGTGGAGCATAAGTGTCTTGTAGGTATCTAAAAGGAAAGACCCTACTGATTTGCCTTTGACAACTAGCCTTGATGTAAGGCTCATAATGCTCTTTGCCCACATGCTGTCATTTGTTCCACTGTTCTCGCAGATTAGGAATACCTCTCGCTGCTGAAATTTTTTCAGGTGTCAAATTGAAGGTGACATCAACTAGGTTCACTTGACCATTGTGAAGTTGAAGAACAAATAACCTAGAAAGTTCATGGTGATATTTCACCCTCTCCACCATCTCACAAAATTGGTAGCAAGACTGATGTTTAAAACATGTTACTACAAGAGGGCAAGTTAGTAACCCAGTGAGAGTGATGGGCTCTTCCCAGATGTGTTTTCCTCCCTTATGTGTTTTTCTTGGTGCATGAATCTCTTGGGAAGAATCACTGACAGTTGCGTCATCCCTTTCATACACTAAAATTATTTCCATACTTTCAAATATAGAGTGTAGAATGATGAGTATAAACAGATTTTCTTAAATATAGGATGACTATTGTTTTTCTTTTGGGGATAAAAGGGTTGACTGATAGTATAAATGCAAAGGAGGGTTTGATGATAGCAGTAGGGTTTTTAAGGAATGAGAGGGTTTAGGAAATGTGAATTAGGGTTTAGGGAATAGTAGGAAATATGTATAGGGTTAGCATTTGGTGATAGGGGGTAAGGTGAGTGTTAATGGGAGAAGGAAAGGGGAAGGGAATTAGGGAAATTTAGTGCAAGGGGATGGGATGTGGGAAAATCATACAAGGGAGTAAAAACAACAAGAATAACAAAAACCCTAGATAGCTTTGTAAGACAACTTTGAAGCAACTAGGGTTTGATTTGTCACCATTCAAATCACTCTAATGGATGACAAATTTCTCTTGCTAGGGAAAATGGGAGGGTGTACTTACTTGAAGAGATGATATTTGCAAACTTGGAGGCTTGGAAAAGCAATGAAATTCATTTTGAATCTTGGCCAATAGATGTTTTACACCAGTACCCAGGTGTGTAGCACACTTTCTATGCATAGCGCCCATTGAAATTCCTTTGGAAAACCTATGCCCAGTGCATAGCACTAGGTAGGTGCATCGTGATAGTGTCGAGGTGCATCACACCAGTGAAAACTAAAATTTTTGCTGCAAGTTTCCCTCTTTCTCCTCAAAGTACGATTTTTCTTCTGGCTTTCTCTCACTTGCACAAACTAAGGTCTTCCAAACACTAAAGAGAATTTTATATCATCTTAACCTTAATTTTTCATTTTAGAAACCCACTTTCCTAAAGTTGAATTCACTTTGGTTTAAAAACCCTGTTTTTTACAGTTTTGGCTCCTTTTGTCATTTGATGAACATGATGACTGGATGTTTTTGTTTCTTTTGCAATACCTAGATTGTTGGAGTTGGCAATGTGACCAAGGGTTGTAGCTGAAGTTTTATTACATATGAAAACATTAGAATTACATAAATTTGTACATGAAAATAGAAAAACTTTGTTTTCGCCTCAAAATAGTGTTTTGAGGCAAAGACCCTTTATGAAGCAAATCATCAGTGAAATTTGCAATTTTATGAACCTATTAAATATCCTCATGTGCTTGCTGACCTCTTATTGAGCTTTTGAATACCATGGTGGCAAACCCTAGACCTAATGAGATCTAAAACCCTTAAAATGGCTTTTGCAAATGTAAATGACAAAAAATGAATGTAAATGACCTGAACTTGTGAAAATAGGCTAGCAGGTAAAGACCATGAGGGAAATTTGATAATGACCCACTTCCATCAGTTGATCCATGACTTAAAATACAACTAATCGGATGGGACACCTAAAATACATGCAAAATGAGAATTTGATCACTGATGGAGGGATGAAGATACCGACACTGACATTGGCTCCAATGGGGTTGGTAGCTCCTAGGAGGTGCCAAGAATTACAGATCTCTAGAAAGAAGATAGTGCCTCTTCCATTGGGCTTAATGGAGTCAATAACTTCAACAAACTAAAACCAATATCTTGACTGAAAATAAGACTGAAACTGACTTAAAACTGACTCAAGAAATCCACACTAAATAACCAAAAACTGACATCAGACTTTCAATGTTATAGCCTTCACTTCAGGCCCCAAACTGAATGAATGACGACAGTACACACTTGTAATGAAGGAAATAAAATGGTATGTACAATGAAAAATTATGACAGTAGAAAATTTCTCAGAGATAATACCATTTTAGCAGCCGACCATTGAATGGATCTCCTGTAAAATCTTCCCCATTCATTTCTTTGAGGAGAAAAGCATTTTGACCTCGATATGCAGTAATTCTATATGGTCCCTTCCATGGATTCTCGAACTTTTCGTGCTTGCCCTTGTCCTCGTTTCTAGCATCCCACTTGAGCACTATGTTTTCAATCTAAAACTTATCTGCCTTTGCCTTCTAATCATAGATTTTCTTGATTCTCTCTTGCAACCTAAAGGTATTCTAGAAAACCTCCTCTCTCGTCTACTGTAAATGGATCGTTTGGTTTATTCTTCACTGAAAATGATCCTCCTCGCTCTAGCTTCCTACAGAAGTTTTACCACTAGGACTGCGAGAGATGTCAAGAACACCATGTCAACACCATATACTAGTTCGAACGAAGACATGCCAATTGATTTCTTCTGACTTATTCTATCCACCCATAGTGCATTAACTAGCTTCTTATGCCAACGCTTTTTGTTTGTTTCTTGCTACTTTTTAACGATGTTAACCAATGTTTTATTTGAAGATTTCACCAATCCATTACCTTGCAGATAGTATGCATTAGAATTCCCCAAGGTAATTTGATGTTTGTTACAAAAATCAATCATATTTTTAGATTTGAAATCTATTGCATTATCTGTAATTAGCTTGTTAGGACAACCAAAATGTGACAAAATATTATTTTCGAGAAACTAAATTATTACCGCATCTGTGGCCTGTCGAGTGGAGATTGCCTCAATCCATTTGTAAAATGATATGTCACTGTTAAGATCCACTTAAGTTGAGCTGAAGATGTAGGGTGGATCTCTCTAATAAAATCTAAGCCTCACTGCTGAAATTGAGCACTTACTTCAACCAGCTTGGGAGGTAGTGGCTATAATTTTCTCCTTCCCTGAAAAATTTGACATTCGTGACAACTTGTAACAATTTTATAAACATCAGCAAAGAGGGTAGGCCAATAGTACCCTTCTCTCAATATGTTATTTGCTGTCGTTTTCCAAAATATGTGACCTCCACAATCTCCCTTGTGAAAATCATTCATGAACTATTTTGCTTCCTTCTCAACCAAACAATTCAGCAACATATCCCTAGGATCTTTCCAATACAATGCATTATTCATAATACAAAATTTAGCAGCCCTTAATTTCAGATTTCTACTTTTGTTTTTAGCCATTCTCGATGATGGTGAAAGGTGTTGGAGCACATATACAACATCTGAATACCAAGGAGAATGGATAAAAACTTCAGATACCTAAATGAGTGAGCTATCTTCATCTTCTTTGGACATATTATCAATCAAGTTTATGTCTAATGCATGCAAATTAGACTCTGCCATCAGTTTTGCTAGACCTTGCCCCTTGATGAGCTTTGTTGGCTTTATCTCCAAGTCATATTCTAACAAAGCTACGATCCATTTGCCTTGTCCCCCTTCCAGATCTATCTATACCAAAACATCTTTGATGGTTGTGTTAGGGACATAAGCAAGAATATGCCAATGCAGAATATATACCGGAAATCTTTCAAAGCTTTCACCAAGGCAAGAGCTTGCTTCTCAATAATGTTATACTTTAAGGCTGCATCTCTTATTGCTCTACTGAAAAAGGCGATTGGCTTCTCAAGATGGTCTCTTTTATGCATTAAGACTGCTGCCACAGTATGCTCGAAGCGAGTGAAAATAAAATGAAATCTTGGGAATAGTCTGGGCTGATAAAAATCAGAGCTGAAGAAAGAGCCAACTTTACCAAATTGAAAGACTTGATGGCTTCATTGGTCCACTTTACCACACTATCTTTCTTCAACATGTTTGTAATTTCCCTCAAATGTTCAACTAGATTTGGCACAAAACAACATAAGAAGTTCATCTTACCATTAAATGCTTGGATCTCCTTTCTACTACGAGGAAAATTAATTTTTTTGAATAGCTTCCACTCAAGGAGGATCGATTCGGATACCCTCCTTGGATATGATGTTACAGAGAAACCTCCCTTCATCCATGGCAAAGAAGCTCTTCCTGGGATTAAGAGATATGCCATACTTTCTACAGCGCTAAAAAACAATCTTCAAATGCTAAAGATGCTCCTCATATAAGTTAGAAAAAACTATCAAATCATCAAGATAAACTACTAAAAATACATCTTTCTCATTTGCAAAGGTGATATCCATAACCCACTGAAAAGTTGCACTAGCATTCTTTAATTCGAATGGCATCTTGGCATAATGGAAAGTCCCCCATAGAGTGGTGAATGTTGTTTTGTCCCTATCATCCCTGTGGACCAAAATTCGATTGTAGCCGGAATACCCATCGAGCAGCGACATACAATATGCACCAATCACTCTTTGGAGTATGTGGTCCATCTTTGGCAATGGATAATTATCTTTCAAAGACACCTTATTCAAATTTCTCAAATCAATGCATAATCTAATTTCACCTGTATTCTTCTACCCGGGCACCAAATTGGAAATCCATTATGAAACTCTTATTGGAACAATTATACCAACCTTGTATAATCGGTTCACCACCTTCTCTTTTGATGGCAACAACTTTGGATTGATCCTTCTTAACTTTTGTCGAAATGGCTTTTGGTTTGGCTTGATTGGGATGATGTGCTGAATTATACTTTTATCATACTCCTTCAAATCTGTATAGTCCCATGCAAATACATCAGTAAATGAAGACAATAGACTAATGTACTTTTCCTTTACTTGAGGAGATAAGGCCTTTGACATCTTTATCATCTTTGGATTTTCTGCTATTTCGATATTCACATCTTCAACTCCCTTTTGAGTCAGTGTTAAACTTGGCTTTTGGGCTACATCATCTTGGTCAAATAATTCATCTAAACGTATAAGGCCTTTAGGGATGACATTATCCTTTAGCTGCAAAACTTCAAGATGATTTACTTCTAAGTTTGGTTCACCATTATCTTGCTCACCATCTATAGAAGTGTCCTGATATTTGCCTTAATTTCACAAAAATTCTTCAATCTCTTTGTCATCCTGAAACACGTGCCAATATCTTTGATTATCAGGGATAGCTGGGAAATGTTTCACATGAATTTCAAACTTATTGTTTGAATTCATTGGAATCTTCAAGTTACTTGCTGCAGTTGCAAGGGAATCTGCAATAACATTCTGTGCACAAGGAACACATGTAAAAGTGTAATTTGGAAACAACCTCAAAATGTATAAAACCGCATTATGGTAAGCCCTCATTTGAGGATGTTTGGCTTGGTATTCTCTCTTGACTTGCTTGATTACTAATCCCAAGTCGCCATAAACTGAAATTCTCTTTGCATTGAACTTTTTGAGGATTTGAAGCTTGCAATTAGTGCCTCATATTCTGCTTCATTATTGGAACAATCAAAAGCCAACTTATACGAACAAACTCTTACATTACTTGGGACTTTATTTGGTTAGAAGATAGGGTTGCATATCCAAATACCAATTCCAACACCTTCCATACCTATTGCTCCATCAAAGTCCATACTCCACAAACTGGCTTCTTCCTCTAAGTGCTGGAATTCTGCTTGCTATTCTACCTTTGGTTGTTGTCCATCAATTTGTTGTTGTTGACGGAATGTTGATTGTTTAGTGGTACTATGAAGCCTTTGTCTCTCTTGATCAAGTACAACTCTGAAATTTTCTGTAATCTCTGGTATATCTTCAACTTCAACTAATTAACTATTTACATCATTGAAACCACTATCGAAATAAAGAACAAAAGATTCTAAATCTATATGTACATAATTAATTGGATGATTTAAATGTTTCTCCTTGCTCGTGATCATATACTTCATCTTTTTCTCCCTATATAATTTCATCATCTAACCAAACACAGGAATAGTGGCATAGGAGAAATCTAACTGCAATGTCCCTTTGAGTTTTGCACCCCATGACCTAGATAAAAGCATGCCAAATCTAGGGGGAATGTCGGCCACAACCACATCCATAAGAACATTCTTTGCTGGAATCTGATCCAAAGTTGAAACCAAATATTTAATGAGACCAATACATCTTACTCAACTAGAACCAAAGGAATAAAGGTCATGATACTTTCGAGTGATGTCCAAATCCAATTTTTCCATAATCTCCTTTGGCATCAAGTTGTGAGACACTCCTAAATCAAAAATGGTGTTGTGCAAAACATAATCATGCAATCTAAGGCTGATGTAGAAAGGAGCTACATCACTATTGTCAGGTTTGCCTTCGAGTGCTAGACCAAAGATAAGTTCCGGTTGGTCATCTTCCACATTTACCATATCAGAAAAAGGATCTATATTCAAAATCCTTGCCACTTGACCTGTATAACTATCATTCTTCATTAATTCAGTCAAAGGCATTGACATTTTTAACTTAGCAATTTCGTTTTCTATGCTAAAGGCTATAGTTTTCTCTACCTCGTTGACTGGAGCATCCTTCTTTTTAGTCTTCTATTTTGTTGCACTTGGCTAATTTGACTTTCATTTGCTAATTGCACTTTGCCAGACGTAGGATCTGTTGGCTCCTTTCCCTTTTTATGCACATTCGATGAATCATTCTTTGGTGGTGTTCCTTCCTGCCACTTCTGAATTAGATTGATCGGTACATCCCTAATCCTAAGCGAGTATTGCCTTTGCTGCGCTGTCAATGCATTCATGTATCCCCTCTGATATTCATCTGATTCCTCCTCTAGGACTATTTCCTTTGCCAATATAAAATCTTCGTATTTTTGTACAACTAAACTTTCTGAATACTCTTCATGTTCGGTGATATAAATTGGTAAATCATCTGGTGTAAAAAAGTGATTCTCCTCTCCTATTGGAGCCTCATCATCTTCTAATTCAGTGCCATGGACATAGTTCTACTATAATGGTGTTTTGAACTGCAGTTGAGCTGATGGATCTTGAGCTCTTTGCTCTCGTTGCTTAATTTTGAACTGTGGTTGCTGCTGACCATGGAAATTTGGATTTCTAACCTATGTCTCGGGCTTATCTGCAATGGTTAATCTATCAAAAATATTCTCAAGCTTACGAAACAAATGATCTGAGCTAGAAGCTTCTTCCTTTATTGTCACTTTCTTCTCAGTCTTTGTCTTGGCTCTCTTAGATAGCAGATTTGCCTCCACACTTATTGAAATTTTTTGCATGTCCTCCAATGTAACCAAGTCTCTTTCTCTCAATTTATATGCCATGTCGGGATCAAAGCCATCGGGAAATTTGATCAAAGCCAGGCCCATAGGTGGCATGATATCAGCTGGAATGGCATTATAAACAATATTGAATCTAACACAGTAATCCTGGACACTTTCACCAACATTCCTCTTTATGTTTTCATACTCAGAAAGGATTTGGAGTGGATTTTTCTTTACCTCCCAACGATCCAAATTTTTCTATGAAGAACCTCCAATGAATTTATTGTTCCAGCAGGCAATGCTCTGAGCCAATTTCACACTTCGCCTCCAAAAGTTTGCATAAATAATCTCATAGCCACATTCTCTGCATCTATCTCGTGGAGATCAAGGAAATCACTCATCCTATCAACATGTTGTTGTGTCATGATAACTTGGGAAGCATCAAACAATGGAATCTTACTTTGGTAATCAACAGGCATGGCATCCAAGTTCTGTGGCAGAACGAGAGGTGCATATCTAGCAGCCATTGCTTGAAGTGGATTTACAACTAGCCTTGGGGATGTCGGAGGAGTTGGAACAACAATAGCAGCTGATGTGATAGGTGTATGACGTGTCGAAGGAGATGAACAAATATATGATGTTTGAGGTGTTGAAGGGATTGATGGGTGAGAAAAGACTGCAATTTTCTGATCAGATATGGTGGGCTTCACGGGAATGGTGGGAATAAAAGGAGGCTCAGTAGGAATTTCTAAACTAGACACAACAACAGACGAACCAAGAGTAGCAGATGCAGATTCTAATAATTCTGGGATATTGATAGCCACAATTGAAGATTGAAGATTCAGAATATAAGCATCAATTGATCTATTTTCTCTTTTAGTTTCAAGATACGGGACAAACTCTAGATTTAGAACAATAGCACCAACTGCACATTCAGACTTAGTTTAAAATAATGATAGCTCAAAATTTTGATCAAATGGGAGATCTTCAAGATATTAAAAAACAACCAGGCATGAATGAGATCTAAACACAAGAATTACAGAACTTTATTGGCAGAGAATTCTTGGAATGAGATTTGGGTTTTCATAGAAGGGAGGAGGATCAGGATCAGGATTGGCTTTGGTGTATCTTCTAGAAACCAATTTGTTGAATTATTCCCAAAAATCAAATTGAAATTACAATAATTTCAACCTGTTGAATTCTAAACTCATCATCCAAAAGTCTAGAATTATTTACTGTACTGGGGCAATTTGCAAGTCAGATGCTCAATTTATAAAACTAAACCAGAGATTGACTAAAGCAGCATTCATCTACTTATGCACTTGCAAAGCACGAGCAATTCGAAGGCTACATGGCTAACTTCAGCCTCCATCTGTAGTTTATAAGGCAAAGAAATTTAACGAACAAACAAACCTTTTTCCCCAGCCACTATGTTAGTGCCTAAATCTACCTCAGGCTGAGAAAGGCAGGTCTAGGGTAACATCAAACCATGCTTAACCTGGTAGCTAGCCCTACCAGGTCGGGAGAGGGCTCTCTCCTTCTCAATATCAATGAAAATTTATCAAGGAAGGCTTGAGATGACTGATATAAAAACTAATTTTAGGCTAGGTATGTTAGCTCAGAAGAATTTGATTGATTTTGATGGTTGGTTGCTGGATTAGATGAGGAAGGCAGCTTTGGGTCCGAGAAATCAACACAGATTTGCAGAGGCTTCTATGGGGCGAGGTAGGCAAGTGTTTTAGAACTTTGAAATGAGTGTAATGGTGAGTCTAAATACTGGTGAGGAGCTAGAGAGGGCATACAAATGTCATGAGTCTTCTTCAAAAAGTAGAAAACATGTAAAACTAAATAAACCCTAAGGCAGAGCACTGAAATACCAATGGATTCTACCTTTTACATTTGATTCATTTAGCTATGAAGAATTAAATAGACGATGGTACACATAAACATAATATCACTGAATAAGTGAGAAGGAAACTATGCTAATTCACATTACCACAAGAGTCCCACAAAATGTTGTAAAACCCTAGTTTATTTTCTTACCAAACTGCAGAAGTGATGTACAATAATGCTCAATGCACAAGAGTCCAACCTTGACAAATAACTAAGAAAGCACAAGATATATGCAAAAAACCACCTATGCTAGCCATTACGGGTCAAATCCATGAGTCAGGGAGCTGCTTCAACAAGATCTAAACTAGGAACTGAAAAATAGGCAGTGGGACAACTTGCCTCTAAAACTATGGAAACTGATTCATTCAGTTCAAAACCACCTATAACTGATGTATCTGCCTCCATGAGTCAATTTTTATCATTTTTACATCATATTATATGAATTTACATCATATCACATCATGAGTTTGACCTTAAGAGATAAAAAGTCAAACTGGAAGAAAACTAGGCGAAATGTTGAGCAAACAGGCGAAATTGGCACTTCTTCATTATGTGCATAGTGTCATTTTTCTATGTGTAGTGTTTTTTCCAGGCTACTTTTGGAAGGCTTCCGAAGGTCCAAATTAGGTGCAACATAGCTTGTTGGAAATCTTGGTGAGTCTACTTTCCAGAGCAACTTGAATTTTCTGATTTGGAGTCGATTTGCCCCTCCAAAATTGCAATCTCCCAAGACTATTTCCTATGTGGCCAAAAAGTGGCAGAGAGGGCATTTTTTGGGTGTTTTTGGCCCTTTTGGAGATGCAAAACTTGTAAAAATTTCCTAGCAATTTTTTAGTATGCATAACCTTTCATGAGTAATCAAAAAATGCAAATTTTTCTTCAAATGGAGGTCCCCATGAAAGCGTAGCACTGGTGCCACTACGCACCTGCCAGAAAAACTTGTTTTTTCCCTGAAAAAATCAAAAATGCCCAAACGTTCGCCAAATTTATTGAAATTTGGCATGAGTGATCTATGTGCTATGCTGGGCCAATGAAGCTTCAGCCAAGATCTTGAGCTTATCTTGCTCTTTCTTGCTCCTCAAAGTTCTCCTTAACTTCGCTTTTAGGCTTCTTATCCTTGTTTTACAAATTTTGTTCTGGGCCAAATAGTGATAAGCTATGTGGCACAACATCTTTTTCTCGTTGTTGGCCTTGTCCAAAAACTTCTCAAGGTGGATATTGACTCTTTCCAACCATGATTCTCGGTTGGCCAAACTGCAGAAGTGATGTACAAAGTAGCGCTTGCTCTAGTGAAGTTAGCTTGATTTTCCTCTTCTTTGCCAATTGTTGGTTTTCCCTTATGTTTTGCAGCTCCATGATTGTTTTTTTGTCCTCCAATTGCTTGTTCTGTTTCTCAAAGTCATTAATGACCATTTGGCTCTCTCAGCTTCTTTGTCCTTTATGATCCCATCGTTGAGCCTTGAGCTTTGGAAGGCCAAATTAGTGTCCTCTTCCTCAACCAAAATGAAATCTCTATCTTGGCCTTTGGAAGGCCATTTATCATGTAATGGTTGTTTTCCTCTGTCTTGTACCCTCTCTATTGAAGAAGAAGGCAAAGCCCCTTTCACCCTGGGTGAAGATAGCATTTTCCTGTTGTCTGGTGAAGAGAACGAGACCCCTTCCACTCCAGGTGGAGATAATACTCATATTATCAAGTGTTTACAACTAGAAACCATTGCTCGAGGTGGATTTACAACTGGCCTTGGGGATGTAGGAGGAGTTGGAACAAAAATAGAAACTGATGTGACGGGTGTATGAGGTGTGGAAGAATATGAAGAAATATGTGATCTTTCAGGTGTTGAAGGGGTTGATGGGTGAGAAGAGACTGTAGTTTTCTGATTAGATATGGTGGGCTGCATGGGAATGGTGGGAATAAAATGAGGCTCAGTAGGAATTTCTGAACTAGACAAAATAGCAGATGAACCAAGAGTAGCAAATGCAGATTCTAAGAACTTGGGGATATTGGTAGCCACAAATGAAGATTGAAGATTCAGAATATAAGCATCAATTGATCTATTTTCTCTTTCAGTTTCAAGATACTGGACAAACTCTAGATTTAGAACAGTAGCACCAACTACACTTTCAAACTTAGTTTCAAACAACGATAGCTCAAAATTTTCATCAAATCGGAGATCTTCAAGATATTAAAAAATAACTGGGCATGAACAAGATCTAATCACAGGAATTACAGAACTTTCTTGGTGGAGAATTCTTGGAATGAGATTTGGGTTTTCATACACGGGAGGAGGATCAGGATTAGGATTGGATCTGGTTTATCTTCTAGAAACAAGTGCATTGAATTATTCCCAAAAATCAAATGGACATTATAATCTTATCAGTCTGCTGAATTCTAAACTCATCATCCAAAAGTCTAGAATTATTTAATGTACTAGGGCAATTTGCAAGTCAAATGCTCAGTTTATAAAACTAAACTAGATATTGACTGAAGTAGCATTCATCTACTTATGCACTCGCAAAGCAAGAGCAGTTCAAAGGCTACCTAGCTAAATTCAGGCTCCATCTATAGTTTGTAAAGCAAAGAAGTTTAATGAGCAAACAAACTTTTTTCCCCAGTATGGTCGCCACTATGTTGGCAACCATAATACTCCATTCATAAGTTGGCAACCTAATTGTACAAGTAAACTTACTTTATTTCAATACCCTCATATTGAGGAAAACATGTTTAGGTTGAAGGTAAGATGGCTCTTCTACATGCAAATATTGTTATTGCTACAAATTTGAAATAGTTGAGAGACGTGGAGGTATCTAATAAAAGAATCATGTTTGATGGTATTGAGGCCATTACAACTAATCCCATAGTTCTAGAGATATTTGATAGAGTTGGATGGCTCACATTCTTCGAGAGGTTCTATGGTTTAGATACTCATCTTGTTCCCAAATTTACTTATAATTTCAGCAAAAATCAAGAGTAAGTGTGAAAATCAACAGTTATTATCTTAGAGGAGTCCATTAGTAGAATTACACAACTCCCTTTGTAGGGAGAAAGGTGGTAAAAACACTTTCAAATTCCTTATGAAATATTGTCCGATTCCTTGGAGACATTGTTTCCATTACCAAAATTGAGAACAAGAATTTAAATAAGTGCATTAAAAATAGCCATGGGGTGAGATCACAAATTTTATACAAAAATTTGTCACCTATGAAGGAAGGTTTAACATCATTTATCATTATCATGTTCGTATTGTCATCTTTTGAAGGAAGATAGGTTAATTTTCATGCCCTATTACCTACTTAAATTCCCAATGAAAATGGTCAAGGTTGGAGAATGGAAGAACCAACATTATTCGATAAGTGGTTCATAAAAATGTTGATCACAGATAAGTTAACTAGCCTAAAATTCCATGGAATATGTTCTTGTAAGGAATCATGACCAAAACTTGAGCTAGTATTCAACCACTAGTAAGGCAGGAATCTTAGTCATAACCAAATATAGTTGTAACTTTAGGCGCTTGTTGATCCGAGTTGACTCAACTTCTGGATTTAACCAAGATATTTTAATTTTGTGATGTTGTTGGAATTGCATTTAAAATGGCATAAGTGGACATATATGCATGTTGTAACGAAAAAGGAGCATGACAAGAATCATCAACATAAAACACAAGACGTTGATAATGAAGTTTGTCGAGGAGAGACTACATCTCCAGGCTCGGTGTCAAGATGGTGTAGGCCACTGCATTAAGTGTTGGAAAGAGTGATGATGTACATGCATATGTTTTCTCTATCATACAAGGAATATTCCCTCACACATGAGTGGCTCCAAGAGATGTTCCACTACACAAAATCTCATCCAAAGAAAGGCCTCCTATGAGTATGACATAGTTTTACGTATGTTAATAATGAGCATCTCGCCAACATGGCACCAAGGGATCTCAACTCAAACATACATGGTGACACATGATTATCTCGTGAACATGATGACAAAGGGATCTCAATTAAAACATGACTGACATCAAGAACAAAAAAATATCCCACATCAAACATCAAACAGGGATCTATACAACACAATGCATCCCAAGCAAAGAGATAAGGAGGTACATGATCACATTGCATATACCTCACATCAAGGAGTTATCTGAAGAAGAGGATGGTAAACTGCTGGATTTGGCTACACCATCAGTCTTGCGGCATTGAATCTCATGGAAATGACTGCTCACACATTGAATGCTAACACTTGCACTCCACTTTGAATAGTGGCTGAAAAATGGAATGGTCAAATGGAAAATCTATTTGCACCATTAGATTTATGGCATTGAATAGTGTAAAATTGATTTTCAAATTTTTGAATTCTGACAAAGTGGAAATATGGGGCTACAGGAATCTTTTAGATTCCCCCTAGATTCCTCAAAGATTCCCTCCTCTGGGTCATCTTAAGATCTATTTCTCAGATCAAACATCTGTCTGCACCATCAGGTTCCTTGCAAAATTGTCAGAAAAATGAGTATGAAGTTGGCTGCATTCTAACTCTAGCGAATTTTAGCCTCCAAGGAATCTGGAGGATTCTCTCAAGATTCTTGAAGATTATCCTCCGCTGGGAATTTGTGAATATGTTGCTCAAAAGGCGAATCCAACCTCGCCATAGTGTTCCCTGCTAAAATCTCATAAATTTTACTGTAAACTTGATTACATTCTGATAAAAATAATATTTACCTCCCAAGGCATCTTTTAGACTCTTCTCTGCATCAAGGAATATTCTGTCTTGAAAATCATGCTATCATTTTGCCTCCTAGAACTGTGTCATGGTTCCACTACTCAAAACCCAGTTCTTAGTTCTATTCTTTGTTCCCCATTCCACTGTTCGGTCCTTACGTCCTCCACTCTCCCCATGCAAATAAATGTCAGGTTTATATATACAAACATCGGTAGAATTAACAAGGATTCCTTTATGGCTTGTTAGTTACGGTTGATGAATGGAGGCATAGGGGTTGGGGGATCAAATCCCACCCCTACCCAAAACTGGCATTTGTAATAGTTGTGTTATATTTAAATGGGCACATTGCTTTATATTAATGACCCGTTTGAATAAACACACATTGTTTGTTGTATACGGTGGTGTGAGTTGTGATGCGTGGGTTGGGCTTGTTATCTCTGCTATATACCTTGACATTCGGAGGGCCAAATACAAGCATGGCCATGTGTTTATTCTCAAAAGAGAGCTCACAGCTGTCATCTTCCTTCTTCTCCTTCATTCCACTTACTCTCCCTTAACCCTGCTATCTCTGCTTTTCCTCCAAAACTCGGCATAAGCCCCTCTTTCTTCAAGCCTTAAAGTGCTAAGTTCAAATCCCCATAGCACTACCAAGAAATGTCCCTACACCTCTATAACCCATAGTCACCTTTAAATCATAGTCGTTGATCGCTGCATCCCAATCCAATGATCCCCCGTCATATCCAATGAATAACTTGCCTATTGTTTCCCCATTGTCTGATCACCTCCACCACAATCAGACGACGTTCGCTTCCCCCACTCCCGTGAAATAACATCACGTTAACACATGATGAAAAGTGGTTTACATGTTTCCCCGCCGCCACATGTTACACATTGAATCGAATCGCGTGCCCTTGTACCTTTACCGCCTGGAGATCCATGGTGGTGTGATCAATACCGCCCACCCCAAAAACTGCTTTTCCCCGCTCATTAACGACCGTGCGTCTCATCCACCCAATGACCATTGGATCTACCCACCCAAGATCCAATGGCTCATGATCGTCTTGCCCCCGCTTCCTCCCGATACCTCCTGCTGAGCGATCCCCACCGTCTATTCATTGGATCCAACGGTAGATATCCCTCCATTGCTTTGCTCTTACATCCGCCATGCACTCCTCTCACCCTAGCCATTCCATGCTCCCAAAAGGATGAAGGTGACCTGTTTACCTATACCTGGTGCATTTCCTCCTCAACCACCACATTCAACAGACTAAACATCCGAGAAGAAGAAAGATAAGGCTTGAGCAGAAACTTGCATTTAACAAGCATGGCATTTTATCTTATATGACACTCTAGCTACCTCAGAGGACAACAGAGCACCCGAGGAGATCAGATCCATCCACTACAACAGGCAACCACACTTAGAAGCCCCATCAAGTAGTTAAAGTGGTTGGTGGTCAATTATGACCCCTCCATACCTAGATTGGCCGAGATAATTTGTAATGAAACTCTATATATACCCAGAAACAAAATGTAATCAGGGTTGATGGTTGTTGTTATGATGTAAGGTTCAACTTCTGGAGACTGTAACTGCTTTCATACTTGCAGCCTCTCGTCTTCATTTTCAACTATTACAAGCTTCTTTTGCTCTTAATTACTCACTTTCAATTTCTGCTCTATTCTAGTATGTTCATGTTATGCAATTTTCCTGAACTCTTGATGTTTAGCATTAGAGGAGTTGTCATCCTACCTTTGTGTTAAAATCTTGTATGTATCAATGAATGTGTTATTCAGGTGTCTTTTACTTAGTGCCAGAGAGCTGTCATCCTATCTGTGCATTAGAGAATAGAATTGCAGACTTCTTTACTGGTTGCAGTCGGCCATAACAGGGTCCTATGCATCTGCTGGTGTGGTCAGTATTCCCCATATTCACCCAAACCTTAAATTATGAGTAATTTGTGGTCTAAAGCCTTGTAGTCTGGGGGTGTTCACGCATTTCTGGAGTCAAGCAAAGTAGAAGTGGTTATCTAGCTTGAATAAGCATCATTCCTTCCATTCATCCATCTGCAACATTAGGTTGAATTAGTAATGTCCCGAGCATCTCCGAGCTACAACCTAGGGGAGTTTCTTGGGGTGATAACATTAATTGACACCATTTCTGGGGAGAGTAGATTGAAGCTCAACTTCCCTGGGAAAACGACATAGTTCCAGCTTTGATGATAGACAAATCGTAGACACATTTCTGGTTGTAATCATCTATCTGGCGACTCTACTGGAGAAGCAACCTAGTGGCGACTCCACATTATAGTTTTGGCTCAATTTGTGAGGCATACTCGGAGAAATCCTCAGAAATCACTAGTTGACCTAGTGTCTGACCCTGAGAAGATTGTTAAGCAGAAGAAAACATCGCTGAAAGGAGCATCAAGATTAGGTAAGCCCAAGAAATCTTATGAATATCTGCAAGAAAGGCTTGTAGCCGAACATGTATAGTTTGAAGATATAGATCCCAACATTGTCAGTGAATAAATACCCTCAGAAATTCATAAAGCTCCTTGTTCAGTTAGTTCCTCTTTCGATCTCAGTCCAAAGAAAGCCTCCCATACAGTCCATTAAATTCCTTCGTCTCTGTCATCTATTTCATTATTTCCTACCACCCAATCTGCCAGTATCTTTACACCCATCTTAGTCATGGCAGGCCAACAGGCACCCATGAAGATGGAAAGAATCATAGTTTCTAGATATGGACCCTTGGTCTTTCCTGTTACTTTGAATGCCATGCGTATAGGAGAATACCAAAAATACATGCCTAAATTCACTGGTACAGAGGGGGTAACAACTCAAGAACACCTTGAGTCTTTTTACAGTTATGCTGATAACTTGGATATCAGTGAGGATGATGTGTGGATGAGAGTATTTGTCTAGAGCCTTGATGGAGAGGCTAGAAAATGGTTCAGAGAATTGACCCCTAGGTCTATAGCAGACATTGAAGCCTTAGACTATGCATTCTTGAAACATTGGGGGGATAAGAAATACCTTCTATATTATCATACTGAGTTTGGTAACTTGAAGAGGGAAAATGGGGAATCATGGCATGATTTCAATAAGAGATTTAACCATATGTATAATAAGATACCAGTTGAATTAAAGCCTAACCTCACCTTTGCCAAACTCACCTATTCCAATGCTTTTGACTCTGATTTCTGCCTGTTGTTAAGGGAGAGAAGGTGTGCCACTCTAGCTAAAATGCAAGATGCAGCCCTAGAGGTGGAATCTAATATTATGGTTGTAGAAAATCTCAAAAGTCATGTTGACAAAAGGAGGAAGAGAAGGTGAGGCTTCTTCTTCCTCTGCTTCATCTTCAAAACCCAAGTTAGACAAGATGACTAAAATGATAGAGTCATTAGCTACTAAAATATCTAAGCTGAAGGTTGAGCAAAGCTCTGGAAAGACAAGGCTCCAAAACACATTTGCTCCAAGAAACTAAAATCCATTCAAAAGAGAAAATGATCAATTGCAAATCATTCAGAGGGGTAAAGAAGCTAACAAAGAACAAAAGGTTAAAACTCCTTTTCAAAATGTAGTCATGGAGGAGGAGCAATTAGAAAAAGAGGATGAAATTCATTGCATGGAAGATAAAGGCGGCACTACCTTTTTGACATTGGCTGCCTACGAAGAATCATTGTTGTAGGACCAAAATAGTCAAAAGTGGGATAGAGAAGCTGTTCTACAAACTGACGAGCATCAAAGATACAATATGAGGTCAAAAGCAAACAATGTCAAGGAGAATCCTACCCAAAAAGTTGTTGTCCCAACAGAGTCACAGAATACCAGACAGAAAAGACCAGTAGTTGACCCAGTCATCCTCAAAGCACCAGCGCAAGAGGTAAAAGGTCTTGACAAACCCCTTCCATTTTCAGCTTTGAATCAGAAGTCCAGAAGTTAAAAATATCTGTGCCTCTGATAGAACTGGTAAATAGTGAAGTCTTTATAATGCCAATCCTTGATGCTCTTGAGCTGAAAACCATACAAACCTCTACTGACTCTGTCAATTTGCAAGATGATAAGCCTGTAGTTGTGCTTAGCAGAATAACTAAACCTGCTGATGATAATTATCCATCATTTTATGTTTCCTTGACCATTCATGACAAAATGCTCCACAACTACCTGCTAGACACATGGGCCAGCCACAATCTAATGCCAAAAGTTGTCATGGAAGAGTTAGGCCTTGATATCACTAGACCATATCATTTTCTATTCTTCTTTGATTCAAGAAAGGTAAAGTGCTTAGGATTAATCAAAGACCTGGCCATTACCCTTACTCAGCTGCCCATGAAGAGCATGGTGATGGACATTGTGGTAGCAGATGTCCCTCCTCAGTTTGGCATGATGCTGTCCAGAGGGTGGATTAAGAGACTAGGTGGGACATTACAAAATGATTTATCTTATGCCACTGTCCCAGTCTTGGGAGGAGAAAGCAGGAGATTGTATATAGAAGCACAACTGACCTATATCATTAGTGATGAGAAGAATCCTTCTAATCATCTCATTTATGCTGTGAACATTGATTTTGGAGCATATATTCACCAAATAGAAAAATCCCAAAAGGCCTTATTGTAGTTAAAAAAACCAATAATCCAGGCCAAGGAAAAGCAAGGAAGTCAGGTTTTGGAGATGTTCTTTGATGTAGCATGTTCCAGGGAGACTGCAGGAGTAGGGGTGGTGCTGATATCTCGAAAACATGAAAGCACACATTTGTCTTTTAAGCTGGCTTTTCAAGTCACCAACAATATAGCAGAGTATGAAGCTTTGATATTGGGTCTTAGCAAAGCAAAAGACAGGGGGATCAAAAGCATAAAGGTGTTTGGAGATGTTGATCTTATCATTCAGCAAGTGAATAGAACATTTCAAGCAAAGCACCCAAGGTTGAAGGCATACAAAGATGAGGTATGGAGACTCAAAGATACTTTTGATAATTTCTGTATTTCATACATCCCTGGAGTGAAAAATCAGCTTCCTGATTCCCTTGCTGTGTCCGCTAGCATGTTTATCCCTCCCATGCCTCCCAAGCTAGTTTATGAAGTCCAAATGAAATATAGACCATCCTTGCCTTATAATTTCCAGCATTGGAAAGTTTTTGATGATGATGATGAAGTGAATAGATTGATGCAAGTCATTAATGAATTTTCAGAAATGAAAATTGACCAAGAGAATGAAGCCTTGGAAGAAAACCCCTAATCTCAGCTTAGAGACAAAATTGGTAAATATAGCATTGTCCAATTGCCCAACAATCATATACCTAAGGGTCTGGTTCCTTTAGAAAAGTTGTTTGACCAAAATGATGTGCCTTATAAGGCTGCCCAAAAAGAAGACCAATTGGCAATCTGTAAGCATAACATAGGGAGCCCAGATCATCCAAGGTATATAAGTATATCCACTCATTTATTTGCTACCCAAAGTTTTGAATACGGAAATTTAATGAAGCAATTTGCGGATGTCTTTGCCTGGGAATATAGTGACCTAAAAGCATATGACAAAATGATAATCCAACATAAAATTCCTTTAGAGAAAAACACCATCCCTTTCAAGCAGAAGCTGAGACTAATAAATCCTTTGCTCCTCCCGCTGATTGAAAAAGAAATCAAGAAATTATTGGCTGCCAAAATCATAGTCCCTCTTAGATATTCAAAATGGGTAGCCAATTTGGTAGTGGTAAGGAAGAAAAGTGGAGAAATTAGGCTCTACATTGATTTGAGAAACTTAAACAAATGCTCTAAGAAAGACAACTATCCTCTACCCAAGATGGAGCATTTGCTGCAGAAAGTCTCAGGAGCTAAAGTGATATCTTTCCTAGATGGATTTTCAGGGTTTAACCAGGTTGTTGTGCATCCAGATGATCAAGAGAAGACTACATTCACCACACCCTGGGGCACTCTTATGTATTCCAAGATGCCTTTTGGGCTGATGAATGTTGGAGCCACCTTTCAGAGAGCTATGGATATATCTTTTGTGGGAGAGAAGGATAATTTTGTCCTTATCTACCTTGATGATATAATAGTATACTCCAACAACCATCAAGACCATTTGCAACATTTGAGGAAAGTGTTCTTGAAGTGCAGAAGTTTTGGGATTTCAGTCAATCCTAAAAAGTTGGAGTTTGTTTTAGAAGAAGGCAAGCTGTTAAGACATGTTGTTGCTGCTGCAGGAGTCTAGATTGACCTTGAAAGAGTAAGAGCAATACAAACCTTGTCTGTCCCGAGATCAAAGAAGGACATCTAGTCCTTTCTAGGCAAGATTAGTTTTGTAAGGAGGTTTATCCCAAATTTTGCAAAACTTGTGAAGCATATTACCTCCATGTTGAAAAAGGGGTCGGAGATCAAATGGACTGATGTAGCAAGAAGATCCTGAGTCCATTAAGAAAGCTATTATGGAAGCTCCCACTTTAATTAGCCTAGATTACAGCACGATGTTCCACATATTTTCATTTGCCTCTAATGACACCATTGCAGGAATTTTATTGCAAGTAGATGAAGAAGGCTCAGAGAATCCAGTGGCATTTTTTAGCAAAACCTTGAGAGATGATGAGCTGAGGTATGATATCATTGAGAAACAAGTATATGCTCTTATCAAGTCTTTGAAAGCTTTCAGAATTTACATTCTACATTCTAAGATAGTTGCATATGTGCCCTCTGCTTCAATAAAAGATGTCTTAACACAACCTGATGCTGATGGAAGAAGGGATAAATGGATTGCAAATCTTACTGAATTTAATATAGAATTGAAGCCCACCAAGCTTGTTAGGGGTCAGGGGCTTGCTAGACTAATGGCTGAAAAAATTGCAGAATGTTGGACATAAATCTCATAAGCACAATTTCAGAAAATGGTTAGATAGAAGAAGAAATAGACGAACCAGAAAAAAATCAGTCAGTGGTAGAAAATATAGCTTCTTAAGATTGGTACTCTGCAATAGCTAAATTCTCGTTGAAGCTAGAAGTTCCTCCAGGCTTAAGCACAAGCGAAGCCAGAACTGTGAAGCTCAGGGCAGCTAAATATTGCATTTATGAAAATCTGCTCTATTGGAGGGACCCATCTGGAATGCTTTTGAGGTGTTTGGATAAAGAACGATCTATTGAAATCATGCAGCAATTTCATTCCAGCATGTGTGGAGGGCACCACTATTGGAAAACTACAGCCCATGAGATCCTTAGAGCTGGGTACTATTGGCCCACCTTATTTTCTAATGTCTTTTCATTTGTTAAATTTTGTAATAGGTGCCAAAGATTTGAAGGAAAAAAACAATTGAAGTCCCTGCCCTTAAAACCAATACATGCTAGTAGCCCTTTTCAATAGTGAGGCTTGGATTTCGTTGGAGAAATCAACCCAAAAATTCAATGGCCAACACCGATGGATCTTAGTAGCCATTGATTATTTCATTAAATGGATTGATGCCATCCCAACCAGAAAGGTTGGTCATCATGTAGTCATAAAGTTTTTGACAAATAATATCTTCACCAGATTTGGTTTTCCACATAAATTAGTCACAGACAATGTAGCAGCCTTCATGGCAAAATAATTGGTGGATATGTGTGACTCAATGGGCATTAAGCTAGTTCATTCCTCCTCATACTACCCTCAAGGAAATGGTCTAGCAGAGTCTTCCAAGAAAAGCCTAATAAGGATAATAAAGAAGTTATTGGAAGATAACAAAAAGAATTGGGATTCTAAGCTCAAATATGCACTGTGGGCTGACATAGTGACCATTAAGAAATCCATAGGAAATTCTCCATTCAAGCTGGTATATGGCATAGAGGCAGTGTTCCCAATTTATTTAACCCTCCATGTGGCCAAGTTCCTACAAGAAGAGCAGAATGAGGAAGAAGACATGGCTAAAAGGATCACTGATTTAGCAGAGGTACATCAAATCAAAGAATAGCTGGTTGAAAGGTTTGTGGCACATCAGAAGAAGGTCAAGGAAGCCTTTGACAGAAGGACAAAAGTGGATAATTTTTAGGTTGGAGATTTGGTTCTTAAATGGGATGCACTGAAAGAGAAGAAAGGAAATCATGGGAATTTTGATTCTTTCTGGACAGGGCCTTTTATCATATCTCAGAACCAAGAGAACAATACCTTCATACTACAAAGTATGGAAGGGGGAACAGTTTTTGATGGCCCAGTCAATGGGCTCTTTTTGAAAATTTATGTTAGTTAAGGTATTTTGGCGTTAAGGTTGTAAATATGTTAGTTTACTAGTTTTTGTGTAGGCTCATTTAGATTCCATGCCCAATGAAATGTTAGGAAATTTTGCTAATGTGGTTTTCACAAGGAAGGTAATGATCTATAGTTCTTGAGACCTCACAGGAAGGATCTTGTCCCCAGAAGGAGCCAGTGTTAGCTCTGCTACATACCTTGACATTTGGAGGGCCAAATACAAGCGTGGCCATGTGTTTATGCTCAAAAGAGAGCTCGCAGTAGTCATCTTACTCTCCCTTAACCCCACTATCTCTGCTTTTCCTCCAAAACTTGGCATAAGTCCCTATTTACTCAACCCTCGAAGCACTAAGTTCAAAGCCCCATAGTGCCGCCACCACGTGACCCTGCACCTCTGTAACCCACAGTCGCCTTTAAATCATAGATATTGATTGCTGCGTCCCAATACAATGGCACCTCGTCATATCCAATCAATAACTTGCCCATTGTTTCCCCACCATCCAATCACCTTTGCCACGATCGGACAACATTCGCTTCCCCCACGCCTGCGAAATAACAACGCATTAACTCGCGATGAAAAGTGGTTTATGTGTTTCCATGCCGCCACGTGTCACACATTGAATGGGATAGTACGCACTCGTAACTTTACCCCCCAGCGATCCATGACAGTGTGATCAATACCACCCTTTGCCAAAACCACTTCTCCCCACCTGTTAACGACTGTGCATCTCCTCCGCCCAATGACCATTGGATTTGCCGACCCGAGATCCAATGGCTCATGATCGTCTTGCCCCGGCTTTCTGCTGATACCTCCCACTGAGCGATCCCCGTCGTCTATTCGTTAGATCCAATGGCTGATATCCCTCGTCCGCCCTGCTCCTACATCCACCATGCACTCCTCTAACCCTAGCCATTCCATGCTCCCATAAGGATGAAGGTGACCTGTTTACCTGTACCTGGTGCATTTCCTCCTCAACCACTGCATTTAACAGACTAAATATCTAAGAAGAAGAAGGACAAGGCTCGAGCAGAAACTTGCATTTAACAAGCATGGCATTTTATCTTATACGACACTCCAGCTACCTCAGAGGAAATCAAAGCACTTGAGGAGATTAGATTCATCCACTATAGCAAGAAACCGCAGTCAGAAGCCCCATCAAGCAGTTAAAGCGGTTGGTGGTCAATTATGACCTGTCCATACCTAGACTGGCTGAGATCCTTTGTAGTGAAACTCTATATATACCCAGAAACAAAATGTAATCAGGGTTGATGGTTGTTTTTTTGATGTAAGGTTCAACTTCTGGAGACTGTAACTTCTTTGATACTTGCAGCATCTCATCTTCATTTTTAGCTAATACAAGCTTCTTTTGTTATTAATTGCTCACTTTCAATTTCTACTATGTTCTAGTCTGTGCATGTTATGTAGTTTTCCTGAAATCTTGATGTTTAACATTAGAGGAGCTGTCATCCTACCTCTATGTTAAAATCTTGTATGTATTAGTGAACGTGTTATTCAGGTGTCTTTTACTTAGTGCCAAAGAGTTGTCATCCTATCTGTGCATTAGGGAATAGATTTGTAGACTTCTTTACTAGTTTCAATCAGCGATCACAGGGTCCTGTGCATTTGCTGGTGTGGTCAGTATTCTCCATATTCACCCAACTCTTAAATTTTGAGTAATTGGTGGTCTAAATCCTTGTAGTCTAGTGGTGTTCACGCATCTCTGGAGTCAAGAAAAGTAGACGTGGTTATCTGGCTTCAACAAGCATCATTCCTTCCATTCATCCATCTGCAGCATTAAGTTGAACTAGTAATCTCCCGAGCATGTCCGAGCTACAACCTGGGGGAGTTTCTTGGGGTGATAACAGGGTTGCCCATGGAGTGGGTCGGCCACATGGCCAAGCAGGTTCTATTCTCATTGGCCCATAAATATATATGGTTATGTTTTTTAATATGAGTGTTGGGGGTGGCAGGGTTGGTGACCTCCCCCCCATACATATATATTTTTTGTTTTTTCATATAACCTTAAGCCCTTTTGAAAATTTTCAAACCTAAAGGCTATTAGGAGAATTAAAGAGGCAACAATTTCTCCTATCACTGGTGACTAGATTCTGACAACTGTTGTTGGTACAATTTGTAGGTCCATTAACCGTGCCACTTAGCAATGTTAACCGTAAACTTTGAATGGCTCTATCTCCCTCATACGAGCTTTGATTTGAGTGTCATTTGCATAATTAGAATCAACGTGATGAGCGATATGATTTGGTACCGATTTGTGAGCAATATTCCCACTTTGAATATCGACCCTTTTTAGTCCTCTGGGACTTCTGCATGTGTCTGGAGCCACCTGGAACAATCCTCCCCACTAAGGAGATTTTGGTCCTCCATGAGCATGAAAATAATCTGCCACTTCTTTGTAACCTATCTGCACTTACAAGTATATGATATGTCACCCTTCCTTCTCCATCACCTTTGTCCTTCGGAGTCATAAGTGATGAGCCGACACTTGCAATCTCTATAACCCGTAGTACATTGTTTTTCAAATTGCATGCTTAATTCGTATGACCAACTAATGACCCAAGCATCCCATACTTGCCAAGAGTTTATAATACATACTTGGTGTTCAAGTTTACATCAAAATTGAAACAATACCCCAACTATCGAAAGCAAGGCCAACATATCATTGTTGTGCCAATAAGTGATGGATAACACATCATCACTGCAAAACATGATTTACAAAAATAAGGCTAAACACTATTGTTGCTTTGACAAGTGATAGAATCACAACATCACTTTTACATCTTAAAATGTAACAAATGATTTACAAAATCATGACTATGACAAGCTAACATATCTAGAAATGATTTTTCACATATCAATGTGAATTGGTCATCCCTTTGTGGTGGTTTTTCTTGTTGAACAACCATTTCATCTTGTTCATGCACCGACAATTTGTCTTTAAGGTGCTGCTCTGGATGGAGACTCCAAAATGTAGCCTTTTGGTGGCCACCTCTATTGCAATGACTACAGTACACCTTCTTCCTCAATATGTGCTTAACATGTTTCTTTACCTGCTGTGGAGAGGGTCTTTCATGCCTCCTCCTTTTGTGTGTCGCTATTCTTTTCCAACACTTAGAAAATGTATGGTTATGTAATCCAAAAAGGGTACGTGTCTTTCGATTCCATGGTTTATGCCCGTCATTAACAACATGATTATAATTGAAATGAACATCTAAGTATCAAGATTGGTTAAGCCTTTCCTTGTCGTCTCTCATGTCACTATGGCAATGAGAGCTTGCCTCAACTCTTTCCCTACAATGGAAATTGCCATGGGATGATGGGGATTTTTTTCCATCACTCTCTTTCCTCTATGATTTCAACGATGTCTAGGAAGAATCTAACACCTTCAAGCATTCTCCTTCAATGTATCCCAAGCCTGCAAATCGAGGTCACTGCACAACCTCCAATGCTTGAGTTATGCCTTAGTTATTAACACCAAGTTTTTCCTCCTTGTACCTCATCCTGGTAAGGAGCCTCAGGTTTGTCCCTGTAATTGGTATCTCCACATTTCCAATAGAAATTGTACCAGGTGAAGACAAAACTAAAGGGAAATCAACATCTTTTACCTCCACTCTCGAGTTGGAAAGAACTAATGAGGGTTTCTCATCATCTATTGTTGGTGGTTCACTGGCTATCTTGGTGCATTCCCCAACTTCCTTTCTGACATACCTAAGTCCGGCTTGATGGGTAATTCATTTACTTTGATGGGGTTGACAAGGCCTTGGCCATTAATGCCCAAGTCTTTTCCTTCATACCCCATTCTCTTCAACAATTTGGAGCCAATTCCTATGGTATGATTTTCAAAAACAGCAAAATCATCATTAGGAAACATACATGAATTCAGAGAAATACATTTTAACTCACATAGGTCATGTTGAAGCTTTTCCAAGGTCTTGTCCTTAGCTTATAGTTGTTGTGGCAAGCTCTATTTCCTCTTTCTCTTCTTGTAGACGCATCTTCAATTTAGCATTCTTTGTTTGAAGATTCTGGTTGTTGTGCTTTAGTTCTTCCAGGGCCTCTTCCATGGCTTTCTACTAAAGCTACAATCACTCATTTTCCTCTGTCTCTTTCTATAGAGTTTCATACGTTATTTCCACCCTTTGGAAAATTTCGAGCATGGTCTTGTACATTGCTTCTTCGTCCTCTATCACCGCACATTATATTGTTCACGCTTGCAATTCACATCCACTCAAAGACTTCTCCAATACCAAACTTGATCCGAGTTGACTCAACTTCGAGATTTAACCAAGATCTTTTACTTTCGTGATGTTGTTGGAATTGCATTTAAAATGGCATAAGTCAACACATATGCATACTGTAACAAAAAAGGAACATGACAAGAATCATCAACATAAAACAGAAGACGTTGATAACAGAGTTCGTCTAGGAGGGACTATGTCTTTGATCCCAGTGTTAAGATGGTGTAGGCCGCTACATTAAGTGATGGAAAGAGTGATGATGTACATGCATGTGTTTTCTCTATCATATAAGGAATATTCCCTCATGCAGGAGTGGCTCCAAGAGATGTTCCACTGTAGGAAATATCATCCAAAAAAAGGACTCCTATCAGTATGACATAATTTCATGTATGTTAATAATGAGCATCTTGCCAACATGGCACCAAGGGATCTCAACTCAAACATACATGGAAACACATGAGTATCTCATCAACATGATGACAAAGGGATCTCAATCAAAACATGGCAATAAGTACATCTCACATCAAGAACAAAAAAAGACCCCACATCAAACATCAAACAGGGATCTATACAACACAATGCATCCCAAGCAAAGAGGTAAAGAAGTACATGATCACACTGCATATACCTCACATCAAGGAGTTATTTGAAGGAGAGGATGGTAAACTGCTAGATTTGGCTACACCATCAGTTTAATGGCATCGAATCTCATGGAAATGATTGCTTAGACATTGAATGCTAACACCTGTACTCCACTTTGAAAAGTGGCTGAAAAATGGAATGGTCAAATGGAAAATCTGGTTGCACCATCAAATTTGTGGTGTCGAATAGTGTAAAATCGGCTATCAAATTTTTGAATTTTAACAAAGTGGAAACCTGCGGCTATAGGAATATTTTATATTCCCCTAGATTCCTCAAAGATTCCCTCCTTCGGGTCATCTGAAGATCTATTGCTCATATCAAAATTTTGTCTACGCCATCAAGTTCCTTGTGAAATTCTAAGAAAAATGGGTATGAAGTTGGTTGCATTCTGACTCTAGTGAATTTCAACCTCTAAGGAATCTGAAGGATTCCCTCAAGATTCTCAAAGATTCTCTTCCACTAGGTCTCTATAAATATGCTGCTCAAAAGGTGAATCCAAGCTCACCATAATGTTCCCTGCAAAAATCTAAGAAATTTGACTATAAACTTGATTACATTCTGATAAAAAGAAATTTTAACTCCTACGGAATCTTTTTAGATTCCTCTCCGCATCAAGGAATGTTCTGTCTCAAAAAGCATGCCTTCATTTTTCCTCCTGGAACTGTGTCACATTTCCACTACTCAAAACCTAGTTCTCGGTTCCACTCTTCGTTCCATGTTCCGTCTTTCGGTCCTTACGCCCTTCGTTCTCCCTGTGTAAATAAATATTAGGTTTATATATACAGACATCGACGAATTTAATAAGGATTCTATTGTGGCTTGTTGGTTGCAGTGGATGAATGGCATCGTAGGGGTCAGGGGATAAAATCTCGCCCTACCCAAAATTGGCATTTGTAACTGCTGTTTTATATTTAAATGGGCACATTGTTTTATATTAATGACACGTTTGATTAAATATGCATTGTTTATTGTATATAGTGGCGTGGGTTGTGATGTGTGGGTTAGGCTACCCGTGGAGCGGACTAGCCATGTGGCCATGTAGGTTCGATTCCCACGAACCCATAAATATATATGGTTACATTTGTTAATATGAGTGTTGGGGGTGGTGGGGTTGGTGGCCCGCCCCCCCATACATATATTTTTTGTTTTTTCATATAACTGTAAGCCCTTTTGAAAATTATTGAACCTAGAGGTTATTAGGCGACTTAAAGAGGCAATAATTTCAAATTTTGCTAGTGATCAGATTCTGACAGCTGCTGTAAGTGCAATTTGTAGGTGCATTAACTGTGCCACTTAGCAAAGTCAACCCTAAACTTTGACTTGTTCTATCTCCCTCATACGAGCTCAGATTTGAGTTTCATTTGCACCGTTGGAATCAAGATGATGAGAAATTTGATCTGGTGCTAGTTTGGGAGCAATATGAGCACTTTGAATTTTGACCCTTTTTGAGTCCTTTGGGACTTCTGCATGTGTCTAGAGCCACCTCGATCACTTGTTACTTGAGGAGGGAAACAAGAAGGAAAATAATAATAGAAAGGAAACAAAAAGGTAACCCTAGCATTGAGATTATGTTTGGGCAGGAGAACGAATAATTAAATAAAGATTCTGACTAGACCTGAGGTGATGATTTGTTCAAATAAGCATTTGAGGAACCTCCATTACAAATACCCTCATCCCTGCAAATTCATTTTGAATATTTTATCGAAAAGGAATTATGTCATTCACATTTTTTATAGGTTTGGAATTGATGGGACCAAGTCAAAATGGGAAGGGAAAGATAGAAAGAGGTAAGATGCACATATTCTAAACCCATTTTGATATTTTAGCCTAAGTTATTAGGAGTTTCTTGAACAAAGCAAAAATATTGATGCTACAAAATAAAAAATCTCAAGAGTAAGTTGCAAACTAACAGACCTAGGCTTGGAGAAATGGAAAACTTGTTAAAGGATATTGAATAGGAACATAGTCTTGAAGCTAGGACTGAAAAATGCATAGAAATATATGTAAGGGGGGGCCAATAGTTCATCAATTCCATCCTTGATGATATCATTACCAATAGATATGCATTATTCAATTAAATCCAAATCTCCCATGGTGGATAAATGAAAGGGTATTTTGATTTGGGAATTATTAATAGAGAATATCATCACCAAGTTGTTGAAAAACTAAAGAAATAATGGTTTTTTGTGTATCTCATGCAAGAATGGAAATGGAAGGACAAAATTAAAAAATATAAGGACTAGATAGAGTAGGCTCCAGGGCTAATATAGTAGGCATGTAAAGTGGCCTATGAAGCATTTCCTTGTAGAGGACCCCAAATGGCTTATCCTAAATATTTACATAATCAGTCAAATATATTTAGGTCGAAGTAATTTGTTGGGAGAACACATGAACTAAATATCCACAAAACTTTATAGATATATTCATCTCCACTCCTATGGAAGATCAAAATTTTCTACGTGAATTCTACATTTTCAACTTTCTATTGCAATACAACACATCTTGGAACCCTATTCCCTAAAATGGGGATGCCTAGTTGCATCCACTTACTCTTTTTTTACAAAGGGACAACTATGATTTTTCTATTGAAAAGAGAGACTAGTTTTTGGGCCATAACCTTTACATATTTCATCCAACTCCATTATGATTCTACTTTTAGATGTCCAAAAAATAAGGAGCCTATGCTTGTGACATTATTTTTCCTACAATTCTGAACATATGCCTATTATATTCTCTGTGAAAGACTCCTATATACAAATATAAACTATATAACATGAGACAAATTAAAACAAAGGAAGTGAACAAACAAGTAACTAGCATGTCACTCTAGGCTCTCCTTCAATTAAGATTTCATTGATCAAACATGTCAATCCAAACCTTGAGATTTCATTTCCTTTTTTTCCTTACTACACTTTCACCATCTTTAACCTTTGCTATCACAAGATGAGCTCCAGTAACATATATTTCTGTCACTTAAACCAATTTTCAATTCATAACTGTAAGTTCAATCCTTACATCACTTTGAAACTTATCAATTTTTCTTTGTAACTCAAGTTTGGTGTTAATAAGCAACTGGAAATATTTTTGTGCCCTCTCTTATGCCTCATTTTTTTTGTTAAATGGACACAATAGACCTTCAATTGCTTCTATGATCCTATCCAAAAAATGACCAATATCAACTTACTTGTTGTCATGCGATGAAGAGCTTATATTCACCATGGAGAGATTCCACAATGTCGAGACTTTGATCCCAGATGGGGAAGTTCTTGACAATACATGAATGTGGATCTTAACACCATAACTATGTCGATTGAACTCCCTCCCTAGATGGATGTGCTCTACAGGGTAGTAGGATGGTTATCGAACATTATATAATCCTTCATAATCTTGATTCCAAACCTATCATATCATTCTCGACCTGATCACCCTCCTTATGACATTTAATTATATGACTGGATCATCCATTCCAAATTTTCTTGGAATTTTGTATTGAGAATGCAATTTGATATAGAGAAGGAAAGGGAATAACACTAATCTAAGGTGAATTAAATGAAGATTCATAGTCACTATTCTTGTCCCTTTAAAAATATGATTGTCGATGTGAATTAGAAGGATATTTGGATACTTGTGTGCCTGCTAAGCATGAATCACATGCTATTTGAGGATAAGATTAGGACAAGGGTAATATACTGTAGTTATCCAAGGCTGGAGAGTTATTGCATGCCATTTATCCATGGTATTCTTCATTGAAGGATGAGTTGGGGTGTTAACATACCATAGATTCACCCACAAAACTATATCCTGGTGATCCAACTTACTTTATTGACTTTTGAGGAGTTAAATTATTACTTCTTTTCCATATGTCAGGGTCATGGAAATGGGGATTTTGTTAAAGATAACTTATTCAATTGTAAGAGCCCTTGGTCCAATTTGTCCCTTTATTGGCTAATGCATTTTCTATAGGGTTCAAATTCCCTAGAACATGGAATAATTAAATTTGTTCAAACTTCTCAAGTTAAATAATAATTCTTTGCAAAATGGGGGAGATATTGTTATTATATTGCATTCCTTTTGCTTCCCATACTCATGAGATTACAATTAATGAATCACCAAATACCATGATTTTCTTGTCAATAGCTAGTTCTAAGCCTTTCTAAAGAGCTCGAAATTTAGCTTGGTTATTGACTTCTACATTGAGTCCCCATACACATTGAATCCCAATTTTTTCATTGGGGAAAAGCATCACCTCTCCCACTCCTACCATCCCTAGTCTAGTTGAGTGTACTTATATCACACATCCTTCAATTAATTAAATGGATATGGGAAATTATGTTTTGTGCAAGTATTGAGTTAGAAGCATGTTTACATGTCGAAGACAAGTATCCTATATCCCATATGATGAAAGATGAATTATAGAGGTTGATGCAAAACCTATGGGATACCATTTCCATTCGTCATCGTTGAAGGTATGCTATAACATAATATCATCAAATTGCAAGGGCACATTTAGTAGAAGAACTCCTAGTCAATCATGACATATTGAAAAATCTTATGAGTTATTTGAAAAATAGAAATCTTATTGGATATCCATATTCCAATATGGCTATAAATCAGTTAGGGTTTTGCATTAACTCCTTATTAAGGTATGGAAAAAAATGGATCTGAATGCCCTTCAATTAGCCCAATATGATGTTAAAGTTTATTTTATAAGGAACATATGACTTGGAATGAAGAGGAAGAAAGAGTTTCCCTAGGTTATGACAACCAAGGGGATTATGGATACCCAACTTTTAATTGGGGGAATTACATGGCAGCATATTAGAAGAAGAATGGATGGGGTTGCATGGGGACATGTGAATAGACCCACTAGACCGGAGATGATGAACCTCCATTTGACTTTGTTTTTCTCTAGAAGCACTTCCTTTTTTCCTAAATCTATGTCCATTCTTGCCCTCTTCTCATTATGTTTCCCCTTATTATAAATTTTCCCAAGGTACATATTTTCTATTACTCTCTCACTTTATTTTTATAGTTAGAATTAACATGTGTTTTAGGTTTGATTCAATTATTCTACACACATACATAAACATGTGCATCCATGTTTTGATCACAACTTCATGTTTCTACTACATAAAACCTTGTTAATTTGAATTTCTATGACGATGACTAGGTGAACATGATTGACTCCCCACCATATTTTCTACAAATGCAAAAAGGATTAGCCTTCAAACCCTATCATTAAATTTATGTCAAATGTTTCTCATAAAATCAAGGGTATTATAAGGAGAAGTGATGGTGTAAGAATCTAAGAGGAGTTCCTTTGCAACAAGGACTCGATGGGAGACACGGTTGTGGGTGTCTCAATGAATTTGTTTACATTTGTCCATTAACATACCCAAAACTTAATCAAACAAAATAAAGCAAGGTATCATGCCTCATTACCACATAAATGTGTAATCGTGACATCATCGAGAGGAGATAATGAATACAAGTTGCATCCAAACCACATTTTGGGGATTAATGAGACAATTATTACAATATTTCTTGAATGGATAGTTGATTGGAGTCGATTGATCGTATGAGCCAAACATAGGAATGTTTTAGTTTCTTTTTAGTTTCGTGTTTGTCAAATTTGGTATCAAATTTTAAGGGGCTTGTTGCCTCATTAATGGAGAAAAATGGTTTCCTCTTCATCTATAAATTATGTATGTCATTTACTTGAGAAGGATAATAATTATTTTTCCTTAAGACTATTGTATAACTTTACTCTGTAATTTTGGTTTTACAAACCTAATACGTAATTTTGGACTTTATGTGTAAGACTTCAATACAGTATCTTTCTGGTGATGTTGTGAGACCAAACATATGTTGAGCCTTGGGTAGGGCATACTTGAGTTAAGGTTTTGTGCTATCTTTGTGCATAACTATCTAGTTTCAGTAACTTAATATTGTGGTTATAGTTTCTTTACCATTTTTTACATTTTCTTCAAGTTAGTACTATGATTTCAATTAAGTTATTTTAGAATTAATATGTTACATAATTAGCTATTATAGAAATAGTGGTTATAGGATTAGTATGCTACATCATTAGCATGTTACATGATCAACACATTCTCATCTAGTACTTAGTATATAGAGAAAAAATTCAAGTTATGAATGTGATTTTAATTAACTATGAGATATGAGGTGCCATTTACTAGGTTAGAGATTTAGGATGTTATTAATTCTTCTTGCTACAAATTTATTTTGTTAGAATATTTTTTTTTAAAACATTATTTTAGTTGCATCGTGTTAAGTAGATTAGAGCATGTATAAGTATTATCGAAGAAGATCAAGTCCTTTTTCTATGTATGTTGCACAAATTTATTTACTATTGAAAATGCAGCAAGAAAGTCTAGTTTTGATTTTACCTTGGTCAAACTAGATTAAAATTTGAATTTCGATTTCAACATAATACTTGGAGGTAGTAAGTTGAGGTGACATGGCTCTTGTCACTTAGTTAAATCTATAAATTCAAGTTGGAGACACTTGAGTTCAATTATACATGATTGATTACTAATTTGTAGTAATTTATTTCAGTTAATTTGAGTTAGTGTCATTTTAACTACTTCTAATTGCCAGAAGAAAAAGTGGAGGTCAAGTTGTGGATGTGTAACTTTAATCACATTGAGTGATCAACAAGTTAATTGAACAATCAACCCAAAATAATTGTTGCATGTAGGGAGTTCGAGTTACTCAGTTGAGATGGAGGTTCCAAGGAAGTGTACTATTAGTTGTAGCATATTCTCATGTGTACAGGTGTTTCATGCAGTTAGAGATTGACCTAAGGCTATTTCATAATTGTCTAAGTGTTTGGCGAGGTTTAGTGAGTCGGGAAGAGGGATAGACTATACACTTGCAGGGTGTGTCTAGGCTTGAGCAAGCATTGTATTTCTTCTCTATTATCTGAATAATGCAATATATATAGTAAGGGGTTTTGAGTTGTTTCTTTCCCATAGATAAATCATTGTGCATATGTGATGCTTCCTTTTGCATGCATATGATTCTTGTTATTGATGGTGAAATAAATAGTGCAGATCAGTAGAGTAGCTTCAAGTCTTGTGATTTATTAAATTTCATGAGGAGTATTGAATCCACACATTAATTTCTACACTTACAAGTTCTTATAGACTTTGGGTTGAAAAAGTGAATGATTGTGTTTCTATTAGCCCATCCTATTCTGAGGAGAACCATACAAAAACATTGTTAATGATATCAAATACAATAATCTAGAGCATAGTTTATAGTTTCAAGTATGAATTCTTCTATTTGTAATGTGAACATTTGATATACATGTTAGATAACGTGCATTATTCTTTTAGAGAACTCAACACCTACATGAAATGTGTAAGTTTATTTTCCTTTGAAAGATTTTCATTATAACTTTATCCTTTTAGCATGTTTATTTCTTCAATGCATTATTTTCGATGATTCATGTAAATCACTTATAAGCAAAGCATGCACATAAATTTCCATAAAACTTTATTTATGTTTCCTATTATTCAAACTCTTATACCTAATTGTAAATTTTAGGTCAATACATACACAAAATATTAAGTGTTTTATCTCCACATTTTTTAATCAATTTTCACAATATCACATATAAAAAATGCAAGCATTTCTACGAAATCATATTAAAATTACCTTATTTAAAATATTAGTTTCTCTCCTCAGTTGTTATATTTTGAAATTATATCAATTTACCATATTGATCCAAATCATTTACATCCTAAGTTTATTGAACCTTTACAAACCCATTATAACAATTTAACCTGAAAATAACTCCTAAAAAATTCTCTCTCCTATATAATAAAATCATTTATAACCTCCCTCATAAATTTGTTCACAAAACTTCAATAATTAAATTTTATCTCTATTAAGTAAGTTTCTTGATGGCGTTGCCTGATCACATATATCTACTTGGAGTTAAAAATATATATCTAGTTGGAGATAAAAATATAAGAAACTATATTTTGAAATTATATCAAATTACTAGAATAATTTACACCTTAGATTTATTAAGCCTTTACAAAACTACTATATAAACCCATCAAAGTAACAACTCCTAAAATTATCTCCTAAAATTATCTCAGGTACATAATAAAACCATTTACAATCTCCTTATAAATTTGTTGACACAACTACAATGATTAAATTTTATCTCTATTGAGTGAGTTCATTGATGGTGTTCCAACCATATATATCTACTTAGAGATAAAATACAAGGAACTCTAGTGCAGTGAACACATTAAAAAATTATATAGTTGCAACTTTGAGAGAAAATTACCTCTTTCCACATTTGAGCATGTATTTAGATGGTGCTAGACACTATTCATTTGATTTTCCCAAACTCATTTTCCATGTCGATTCTAACTCGTGGTTTAATAAATATGTTAAGCTTCATAATATTTTTGTAGGACACATAATTGGCACCCCGAATTTGAAATGATATAAGTTTAGTAATATCTAGATGAATCATAATGCGATTGTGGTAATATATGATTGTGCTAATATATAGAATTTTTAACGGTAGAGGTTGAAGCAATATTAATTTCACCTGGTGTTTACTTTGATGCTGCTTCGTGATTCATAATGTGATTGTGGTAATATATGAATATAGGTTAATGTGAAGTTAACCATACAACGTATATTATAACCTTTATCCATATCAATCCATTACTAACATAAGTAATTAAAAATAAATTGCAATTTACTTTATATATTTTATGTTTGAATTTGATTTTGCACGTTTTTATGATGAGAAAATTAATTATTTATTGTAATTTAATTTAATTTTGTACATTTTTATGACGAGAAAATTAATTATTTATTGTAATTTAGGGTTAGAATTTTAAATATATAAATTTATTTTTAAAATTTAGAAATTTTAGAGAATATTACTAATTTTTAGTATGTAATCATAAAAATTTTTGTTAATATTTTCGTAAAATATTTTATATTTCTAATAAATTTATATAGCCTATTAATTTAGAGAATATTTAAGGTAAAATATATATTTTTTTTATTAAAAAATTTAGAAAAAAACATAGAAAATTTTGAGAAGACATAAAAATTTGTCAAGTGCGAATATTAACCCCTAAAATTTTCCCAATCAATTATATGCATATGAGCTAGCAAACTATATAAATTAAACTATAGGCATCCTTCTATAAAAAGCATCACTCACTTACATAAAATTATAAAAACTAACTAAATTATAACCTTATTTTAAATTATTATTATTATTAATAAACATAAGATATATGTGTGTGGGGAGATTTGCCCCACTTTATTATGGAAATTCTTAATTTGTAAATAAGTTTCATTACAATACTATGGACCAATATTATGGATTATCAATAGGACATGCTCAAAAAGCCACAACTCACTTTATATGACATTTTCTCATCATTCAATTTAATTAAAAAAGAAAAAAGAAACATAACTATTTTGAGGATAAATATCAAATAGAGCTGTAATCTTTACCATCATTGTAATGTCCATTATAACTATTATATTTGGACTATAAAGTTGTGAAACTATTTATTACGGCAATTTGAGACATCAAATTGGTATATTAAACATACTCTACCCCCTCTGGTTTTGAACCTATAACCTTCTAAGAAGAAAGACATGCTCTTAACCATTATATTTGAACTATCCGAGTGCATACCCAAGTTGGAAAACTATTTATTATGGTAATTTGAGAGTAAATTAATCAGATACACATCATCACAATTAAAAAAAATAAATAATTTGATTAATTAAAAAAAAATATAGTTAATGTACTTATATATGGGCTTGAGTATATTATAATGAGTTAATCTGTAGTTACATTTAATTTAACAATATTATATTGTGTCATGGACTCAAATATATTATAATGGGTCAATGTGTAGTTACATCTAATTTAATTAGATTATAATGAGTCTGATACATCCAATTTTTTGCATAATAGTTTGTTATATATAATACATCTTATATATGGATTTAAGTATATTATAGTGGGTTAATGTGTAGTTATATTCAATTTAAGAAGATTATAATAGGTCATGGACTTAAGTATATTATAATGGGTTAATGCGTAATTACATTCAATTTAAGTATATTATAATGATTCAATGTGCAGATACATTCAATTTTGTGCATAATAATTTGTTATATATAGTATATATTATATTATTTATTACATTTGTTTTTTATTAGATTTGTTATGGTAAATATTAATTTAGATTTATTTTATTTAATTTTAAAGAGATTTGAGGTGTAGTTTGTTTAGATATTAAATTGGGATTTAAGATGGATTTAAGCTAGTTTAATTATTAATTATGTTTATTTTTTTGTTTTGTTTATCTTTTTATGTAATGTGATGAGCTAAAATGTTTTAATCAATAAATTATTTATTTTTATTTTTATTTTATTTCAGTTTACTTTTTAATGTAACTTGACCAAGTCAAAATGTCTACATGATATAATATGATAAGGCATTACAACATATTTTCTATAGTAGGCCAAAAGAGCCTCTCCACCCAATAATTAATATAAATATACTAGCCTCTAAACATATTGTATTTTGAAGTCTAACTATTATAGACATATTTGGGCACATCAACCCTAAACTTATATGTCAATGTATTAGGGGCTCATCAACCCCTAAAAGAGTTGTTTCATACCCTAAAAGAACATAGTCATCTAAATACATCATTCCCCAAAAGTTCCATCCGAGAAACCATCCAAAAATTGCCTAAATTGAACCATACTGACTACTCCACTAGCAAAGTGGGATGCATACTAAGTGGTACACTACCAGGGTGTGATGCATACTATATAGGCCTTCTATAGGGTGCAATGGGTGAGGATGGACAAATGTTCATGATATTTGCCAGTTGATTGTTCATGGAATCTTATAGAAGTTTCTCCTATGCCACTTGCCTCTCTAAATTTGCCCAAGGATGAATAAGGGATCTATGAAAAATCTCCAATCCCTTCTCTTATGGAACCCATTGTAACAAGTGGAATGCCACTAATCAAACCCCATAGATGATTTAGACCCTTGCAAACAACTATAAATGGATCCCTGATCCAAGAGATCCAAGGGCTAAAATATTGTGAATTGCAAGGAAGTGTTGATAGTTTGTAATTGAGGATAGAGCACTGTATTGTTGGAGTGATCTTGCTATTTCATGAGGTGAAGAAGGATTGAAGCTGGGAGGATGATGCTGGATCAGACAACTGGGTTGTAATTCTCCTTTCTATTAATAAAGTTCTTCAAGTTTTCTTCCATATGATTGTGCAATTGTGAATGTTATCATTTATGAATGCTATCATTTGTTTATTATATATTTGATTCTATAATGTTTATGTTGTAATAAATCACGATGCTTTAACGGTTTTTTGTTGTTGTACTTGTGCAGGTACTCTCCAAGTGTGTTAATTACGGGGAGGAGTTGCAAGATTTGTCAAAGGGCAGAGAGATTAAGCAAGGGATTAAGTGGAAGTTCTAGGTTGGTCTTATTGTCTTTCTCTTATCTATTTACAAATAGAAGAAATCATTGAGTTTCTTTAAACTATTGTTTCTAGGGTAGCTGCCAAACCTAGAGGGTTAGCATTCTTTAGGAATACTAGTTTTCCCAGAAACAAACTGGCGACTTTGCTGGGGAACTGAATATATGTTTGTTTGTTATTATTGTTTTTTCTATGTTCAATCTCATAAACTACAGATAGAGTCTGAAGTTAGCCAGGTAGTCTTCGAACTGCTCTTGCTCTGTAATTGCATAGTAGATGAATGTTGCTTCAGTCAATCTCTGGTTTAGTTTATGAATTAAACTTTTGACTTGCAAGCACATCTAGATGCCCTTTTGGTAGCTCAGTAACCTCTCAAGACGCTCCATCATGCTTTGCTCATCATTGTTCATCAAAACCCACCTTAATTCATTGAAAATAGCTCCACATTTGAGCCAAGACCCATTTCAATTGTGCTCCCTGGACCATCGCACTGTCTTCCACTGTCACTCAGTATGCATCGTACCTCTCGAGTGTGGTAGGTGTGATGAATCTCAGTTTCTGTGAAGCCTAGGTATGATGATTAACTGAACTCTTTTTCCATCTATAAATTGAGGGTTTATCACCTTGCTTTCAGTTTTGTTTGGTTGTTTTGTTGTAAATGAACAGTTCCTCTAACTGAAACTTACTTACATCACTGAGATCAACCTCGATTACACTAGGATTAGTGAATGTTTTTTTTGTGTATTGGTTCATCATTTACAATCCTTTGTCGAAAATTTGTTTAAATCGATTTGTTGCTTTGGTACAAAAAAGTGTCATAATTGTCGTTTTGTGTCAGAAAGAGAAGTGTTGTAAATTATTCCTTACCTTGACAATGGATTAAACTTTTCTTTATGTATTTGGTTTGATTTTTTTATTTCGAAGTGTCGAAAGCATTGTTGTTTCAAAATTTAAAGTGTCATTTAGAGTCTTCCTTTCTCTTTTGAAGAAAAAATTGTCGGAAATGTCATTTTGAGTGAAATATTTCAGATCTTTGCTGCATTTAGTTTTCCTTTTTGGCATTTTTTCACATTAGGGAAAGTGAAAAGAAATACATGCATTTGCATTTAGTATTTTCTGATTTGTGTGCAAAAATATGATTTAGGGGAATGCACTAGTGTGTGCTCTTTGCTCTTTGCTTAAAAGCACCATCATCTTCTTTCCCTAGTAGCTAGGATTTTCATTGTTCAAATAAACAAAGATTGTTTATCATTGTAGATTGCATCTTAGGAATTTCAGATCATCATCACGTGGTGAACCATTGAAAGGGAAACTCTAAACAAGATCAACTTTAAAATGAATTTCAATGAACCTAACAATGCTTTGGAACTTAATGCAACATATCTAGAGGTCTAGGCTAGTGACATGTTCTGGTGTCATTAAAACTAGTGGCTATCGTTTTCATTGAGGGTTGGGTGATTCCTCCTCCTTAATATGACAAGTGCTAGCACAGACTTGTGCTCCCTGTACCATTGTGTATATATTGGGAAACCATAATAGGCTTAAATCCTTTATCCATAGGAAACTGAGTTTGCTGCGTTATTGATCACAATGCACTAGACACAACATTCGGGAAGATTGATTGCCATACATAAGTCCTTGGTAATTTCCTTTTAATTTATCACCAAGGTGTATATTGTAGTTTTGTAATTGGTTTGGTGATCCCTCTATCTAGATTTTCCAGAGTAGTCACTTTCATTCCTTTTGGACTCTTTAAAAGAAAAGGTCCATCTGAGCACTTGTCCTTTTAGGCTCCTTAAAAATCGAAGGAGACTCGAGTCATCTTTAGCTTTTTGTCGACTCTTAAAAACTGAAAAAGCAAAGTTGTGTCCAAACATCATTAAAATTAATTGAATTTGGAATAACGTCCCTATTCCTTAGTTGATCTTAGGTTGAGACATATGGCGACAAATCTGGAGTCCACTGATTAAGGAATCCCTTTTGATGGGAATCCTAGTCCTTTTCCTTCTTTCAGAAATAATGGTGCTCCTTATATGGCTACATTATCCATTCCAGGACTTACCATTGGACTGCTAGTATGGTTGTTTTCAACCTTCGTCATTCAAAATGTCATGATTTCTCCACAATCAAGTACGCCTTCAACTGGACAAAATCAACCTCTAGTTGATCCTGAAGTTGATCCATTGACTTCTACCTCATTTGTTTCTTCCTCCCCTTCTTCCTCTTCACTTGGTGAAAGTATTGATACTAGTAACCAGGTGACTAAAAAGAAGAAAAAAGGGCAGGAGAAGAAGTAGAAGCCAATTCAGCAAAGGGGCAACCAAGCAACCATTTCTCTGAATGCAACATCTGATGAAAATCCATCCGCTAAGATTCACAAACCCAAATATACATGCATATTTAGTGCGGGAGACCATTTTCATCCAAATTGTCCTTACATTCCTCAGATCCTGAAATAATGGTCTTCCCATTCATGCCATCCCGTGTCATCAACCTCTGGAGGTCATGTTGGTAACACACCATCATCTAGTGATAGTAAAGTTCATGGACAGAAGGAAAAGGTCAGGATTCCATGTAGGTTATGTGAGGGTAATCATTCGCTTCACCTTTGTTCCTTTTTAGACGAAGCCAAAAGAGTGTTGGATAACCATTCTGCTTCACCGTAGCGATTTCCATCTCGTTATAGGAAAATCTCCCTAAATCCTTCATTAGTTAAAGAACCGACTGGCCAAAATCAACCATCAGTCAAAACCACTCTCTCTAAAAGTGAATCCTATGAGTCTATACCTGACCAAAATCAACAGGTCGAGGTGACAGTTGACCCGATTTCACCTTCAGCTAATCGTACGTTTCCCGAAGAGAGTGAAAATGATATTGTTCAAGTTCTTTTTGTTACTTCAGATTCTAATGACCTCGACGACAATCTGCCTATTCCATCAAGGCAGGAGGAAAAACCCCAGTTATCATAACTCAAGGGGTTAATTCTCTTGTTTCTTCTGTACCACCTCCAAGTAGTCTAGTCACATCCTTTGATTGGAATCAGCTAGCAGCATCTCACCTTCCTTCTTATGTGCCTTTCCAGATCATAGTATAAGTTTGTAAAATGTTTGTGTCTAGCACTTTTATAGATGAAGGTGCATTAGTGAGTATCCTTTCCTCAACTACTTGGAAAGTGCTTGGTTCGCCACCACTTGTCCTCGTTACACATAATTTGTTAGGCTTTAACAGAGGAATCAGTCAACCATTAGGAATCCTTCCTAAGTTACCTATCACTTCGGGAGGAAAGACAGTTCACCTAAATGTGATGGTAGTCCTAGAACCTTTAGATTACAATTTACTTCTTGGGCATGACTATGTTTATAACATGGAAGCTATTGTTTCAACACTCTTTCGAGTGATGTGTTTCCCGCATGAAGGTAAGATTTTCACCGTTGACCGGCTTTCATTTCCCGGTTCAAATATAGCTCCAAGTCAATCATCATCGCTAAATGGTCCATTTATATCAACGGTATCATCCGCGCCACGAGTTAATTATGTGGCAACCCGTTCCATACCTACATCAGCTGGCGATCAATTCAATGGTGTTGAGCACCATGTAATGGGGGCATTGGAACCAGATTTTTCCTTCATGACCTCTTATGAGTTATGATCGGGGAGTCGGAGGATAATTCGTTGTCATGTGTCAACCTCATTAAAAAATGAAACCAAGGGTGTGAGCATAATTCCTTGTCTTGTGTTAAGCTCATTGTAAAAAAAATAAAAAATGAAACAAGGACCCTTGGAGAAAAGTTCAAAGTCGAGTCTTTGATTAGATCTCGTAAAATCCCAGTCGAGTCTTTCACTTGATCTCGTAAAAGAACCTTCATCCCACCCACCTGATAACCATGAGTAGTCTACTTAGGTGAATGTAATGAAACTTAGGGGGCATGCACCTAGTGGAAAAATAAGTTTCCCTGTAGGATATGTGAAGCCATTCACCTTTGTCCATCTGAATAAAGCCAAAGAGGTTTTGGATAACCGTGTTGCTTCACTGCATGTACATTCCATCTGGTTATAGGAATCTCTCCTTTTCATCATGTTGGGGGCATGTAAACAAATTCAAGCATATTTTTTCATTTTAAGCTTATGTAAAAAAGAAGCTGAAGCCAAGTATAGTTTGTTCGTTTCAAGCTTGTGTAAACATGAAACCAAATCCAAGCATGGTTCCCCATGGTTCAAGCTTGTCTAAAAATGAACCCATTTTCAATTTTTAACCCTTGTGATTGCCATTCTATTAGCTTTTTAATATTTGGTTGTTTTCACCTCGTCACCACTATCTCTTTGACCAATCATATGATTTCACTTGGCTGTTTTACCCATTTTGAGGAACAGTTGCAATGAGTGGTCTTATTAGCCAACCTCTTCACATAAATCAACCCGTTTTGAGAACTTCCAACATCGTCGGGACTAGTTTCTACCCTAGAAACCACTCGTTCCTCAATATAGAGTCCTCTTTAAACCCTTTTCAGAATCACTAAATATGATAAGGATGTCTAGCGCTTGCCTTTTCCAACTTGTTAACGTATTGGAAATGTCATCCCTCCTGTATTATTTTATCCTTTTTCAGACCTGAGAGATTACTTTACGAAAAATAACTTATAGAGTTTTCTTTTTTTCCCTTTTCAAACTGTCTAAACATGAAAATGACCGAGTTATCCTTGTCGTTAAACTCGTTAAAAGAATAGCAACAAACTTGTCCATCTAGATGAGACCAATTTTCACTGTTGCTAGAATTGTTAAAACATTAAATAGCGACAGGTTTGCCCGAAGGAAAAAAAGGGGAAAAACTTGAAGAATTTATGGTAGCAAGTCACTCTTGAACATGACACTTTCACTTCATCTCTATTATTGAGTTGGGTTGGGTTATTCCATTCGCTGGTCATCATAGCATTGGTCTTTCATACCATCCATCTTTTGGGGTTAACATTACCAATTAATCTCAGCATTCTCAACATGTTCAAGAGAAGTCATTCAGTTGAGAAACGACTATCCAGTTAACGTCTCATACACTACAATACCCCCAACTCTCATTTTTTTTCATGACCACCATTATTGAACCTTGTGTCATCAGTCCATTTTTCACCTCCAGAAATCATTTGCTTCATTTCATGTCGTAGATGTGTGATACTTCAAGGTCTTCCTACAACGAGTCACTTCTTGTCGCCATCAGCTCATTATTCAAGAATTTGACTTAGAAACTACCATTTTAGTGCTTTGAAGCTTGTATATATCAATGGCAATTTTTTCACTTCCAGCGACAGGTTGACATCAATGGCCTTCGACTGGAAGATTTTGTGTGGTGTTCGACATTAGATCATGTATTCACACCACGTGAATCATACTGTGGTACGTTGAGGGTCATTATCATTATCAATGATTCCTCTCGCATCTGTTAATCGCTCACATCATTGGCTAGTAATCAGGCGATGTCTTTCCATGTTCGACTTCAAAACATCTCTTCACATGGTTTGACTTTTACATCGGGCAAAGACTAAACGAGTTTTAAGACCTCGGATCTAGTTTATCCATCCAAGCTGCGATATATTCAGTGATATAAAAATATCAAATATACAAAGGTTCTACAAGAGATGGTCATCCTAACCATGGATTGTGACTCTATATCTGTAGAATCATGAGTCTGTATCTACAGACGACTATCTGATCTATGTACATGAAATGAAATTTATAAATCTAACATGGGAATGCCTCCCTCAGCTAGATCATGAAAATTTATATTATGATGATGTATTGTATTGTAACTTATGCAGGTCACCTTCCAGTTCAAAACTTCGGATCCTGATGATAAAGCATTTCACCCGACATGAATATTTACGACCTCATGCTTTAGGGGGCAACTGTTACAGAAATATTTGGGCACATCAACCATAAACTTATATGTCAATGTATTAGGGGCTCATCAACCCCTAAAAGAGTTGTTTCATACCCTAAAAGAACATAGTCATCTGAATACATCATTCCCCAAAAGTTCCATATGAGAAACCATTCAGAAATTGCCTAAATTGAACCATACTAACTGCTCCACTCGCAAAGTGCGATGCACTGAGTGGTAGACTGTTAGGGTGCGATGGGCAAGGATGGACAAATGTCTAGGACATTTGTCAGTTGATTGTTCGTGGAATCTTTTAGAACTTTCTTCTATGCCACTTGCCTATCTAAATTCGTTGAAGGATGAATAAGGGATCTAAGAAAATCTCCAATCCCTTCTCTTATGGAACCCATTGTAACAAGTGAAATGACACTAATCAAACCCCATAGATGACTCACACCCTTGCAAACATCTATAAATGGATCCCTCATCCAATAAATCCAAGGGCTGAAATATTGTGAATTGCAAGGAAGTGCTGATAGTTTGTAATTGAAGATAGAGCATTGTATTGTTGGAGTGATGTTGCTATTTCATGAGATGAAGAAGAATTGAAGCTGGGAGGATGATACTGGATTAGACAATTGGATTGTAAGTGTCCTATATATTAATAAAGCTCTTCAAGTTTTTTTTCCATATGATTGTGCAATTATCACTGTTATCATTTATGATTGCTATCATTTGTTCATTATATATCTGATTCTGTAATGTTTATGTTGTAATAGATCATGATGTTTTGACAGTTCTTTGTTGCTGTACTTGTGCAAGTACTCTCCAAGCGTGTTAAGTACGGGGAGGAGTTGCAAGATCTGTCAAAGGGGAGAGAGATCAAGCAAGGGATTAAGCAAAAGTTCCAAGTTGGTCCTATTATCTTTCTCTTATCTATTTACACATAGAAGAAATCATTGAGTTGCTTTAAACTGTTGTTTCTAGGTTAGCTGCCAAACCTAGAGGGCTAGCGTTCTTTATTTCCCAGAAACTCTAACTAATAGATTAAATGGGCTTTTCCCAACACTTTTTTCTTGATAGATTTTGTCCAAAATCTAACATAAATTTTTTAAAATGACAAGTTTAAATTGTTTAATTTGAAAAATCAAATACCTCCAAATTTTTTTATGAGATAGATTCTATTTATATATTCAAAAATACATTTAAAACAATAAAAAATAGCAATTTTATTAAAAATTATATTGTTAAATTATAACAAAAAAATCCTTTATCTATTAATTAAACTAAATATTAAATTATTATTAACACAATTTATTTACTCTTCATATTTAATTAATATTAATATAAAATATAACGCGCATTACACATTTTATATTTAAACACATGCACTTTACAACTTCCCATTTATTGTGAATTTAGAATCTCCGAATCAAACTTATTAGTCCCTGCCTCAGACTAATAGCGATCGATAGATCGTTGACCAACTATTAATTTGCTTTGACCGAGTAAAATTTCCGGTACATGTCAGGTTTAAGCCAATGTTTGAAATAAAATTTTCTGCTCAATATATTTTTATCCAAAGTTTATGTTTGGACCTCTTATTGCCGGGATTTTCTGAAAACTTAGGGTAAAGAGTTTAGAGTCGCCTGTATAAAAAGGCTAAAGAGTTTAGAGTAGCCTGTATACTTCTTTGAAAACTTAGGGTAAAAGGTTTTGACTCGCCTTCCACGTTTCCTTGTGCATGTCCTACACCCGTATCATTCTATTATGAACACTTTAAACTTGGTGGCATGCATTTTGGTATATATTTGTATATTAGCAATACAAACCCCATTGCTGCTGTGATTTGATCCCTTCTTGGTTAAGAGCTCGATTCTTTGAGGAGATTCGAGTATAATATATAGTTATAGATATAGCTCCTATCCCCAAAGGGCTGACTGTGAAGGAAATTGAATTAATGCCAGGATTCAGGGTTGCATAGGGTCCAGGTTTAGTGAAGAAATTTAAGTCAAAAGATTATGGAGGTTAATGTCTGTTCAGTTTTGGTTCCAGGTAATGGCCTTGTGTTTTTTCTGTGAAGATTTGTAATCTTGTTGTCCTATTCTTAGCAGTCAGTAGTTCTTCTTTACCTCAAATTTGTAAAAGAAGCAGAGATTTAGTGAGTGCCGACAATGTCTGTTTTGACGGGTTCCATGAGACGAGACAAGTCGGAGGTTTACAGTGGTTTTAAGTCGGAAATGGGCGAAGTTAAGGAAATTGTGGAGGAACTGGGTGAGGCCGGTCTTTCCGGAGATGATTACAGTGATGAAGAACTGTTGAGACAGTTCAGCAAGTCTTCGTATTATGAGACAGATGAGGAGGAGAAGGATGGTGCTAAAGTTGGAGAGGATTATGTCCTCGGACCGCTTCTTCCTCTCAAGGAGTAGCTCGAGAAAGATAAGGTATAATGCTTTTCCTAAAATGGCGATTCAAGAATTATTTTCTTGGCATTATGAACTCTGAATAATCTTATGTGAGACAAATATTGTCTAGTTTGGCAGGACGACGAGAGCTTGTGCAGATGGAAAGAGCAACTGCTTGGCTCTGGACATGGAGTCCATAGGAGGAATGAACATTTCTTTAAAGAATTTCTATGTTTCTGCTTTGTTTCCTTTGACTTTAAATTGGGCAATCTTTTGCCTCTGCTTGTTCTTTTTGAGTTTGAATTTGACATTTTTTCCCATAACTGAAATCTCTGCAATTTACATAACGCCTAGAGCCGGATGTGAAGATCCTGAGCCTTTCAATATTATCCCCAGAATGGCCCGACTTAATTCTCCCTATTCCATTTGCCTCTAAATCCAGGGTTTGCTCGTTTACTCTCAAGGAAGGAAACCATTATAGTCTGAAATTATGTTTCTCAGTTCTCGATAACATTGTGTCCGGCCTCACTTACATCAATACCGTGTGGAAATGCGGAGTGAGAGGTAAGATATTTTCACAGAGCTTATGCTCTCACAAGATTTATTCTCTGATGAAGCGACTGATAATCACTCCTTCTTCATTCTATCCTGCGGCAAAACCTATGAGAGGTCAACCAGCTCGGTGAAAGCAGGGCGATGCTACAACTGCCAGTAGGGTTCGATTTCTCGAAAGTTGCCAGTACGGAAAAGGCTTGAACCTTGAAATTCTCCCAGTAAAGAACAATTAATTTCCCAATTGGTAACAGCTTAATCCTCGAAGTAAATTGCTGCTTTATTTTCACCTGTTGGGATTTTTTTTGCCTTTGACACTTTACTAACTAATAACTAAATTCAGCTTCAATATTAACACTTGGCAAATATTAACTTCATCAATAGGGTGAATACATTTACACAATATAGCCTCTCCGGCTCAAGTAAGTGATAGACAAGAGAAGCACCATTAATTTTGCCAATGCAAGACATGAAGAATTATACATAATCACATGATGATGAAGAATGGGGGGTTTATTACCTTTGAAAATGTGATCGGCTCCGCAGAAATCAGATCTAAGGAATTCGCTTCAGCACAATAATCGTTCACATAAAACCAGAAAAGCCAAACCACAAATATAACCATCCAAGGAATTTAAGAAAGAGTTTGCGAGAATCTCGCTGATATCCAAAATTCTATACATTGAAAAGCCTGAGAATTCCACTGGTGTCCACAATTTTAAGAAGTGTTTTGTGATGTGAAACCTCGCTTAATAAATAATACAAGCCCTAATGATGAACTTCAGTAGGGGTGCCGATCCTAAAACAAGGATGTGATTCATCCAGAAAAAAATTGCTTTAATCATGAATCATAAAACTGCTTTAGTCATGAATGACAAAGCCTCAATTCTGAGAGAATACGAGCCCTAGTGACAATGCGATTTATCCAGAAAACAATTGCTTTAATCAAGAATCACAAAGCCTCCATTCTGAGAGAATACGAGCCCTATTGTTCAGGAAGAGTTTTGGACAAATTTAAGCTAGCCGGCGATGGTGACTGCAGCTGCATGGTTGAGGTGTTCAAGGGCTGTCTCTGTGGAGGACTGAATATTGGTTTAGAAAATCTATAAAAGTGCCTCGGAGAGAAGAAGAAATTATCAGAATTAGGGGTGAAGAGGGGAATATCCTGGAAAATACTGGGAGACAAAAGGCGCTAGGATGGGAATAGGAAATTGGGGGAGAAAGGAGAGTAGGGTGCGATTACAATGGGGGCACTAGAATCTCCCGAGGAATTAGCTGTTACTAAAGGCCCATCAGCCTTGTAATTCTCGATCTTCTCATTCCTATCATTTTTCAATGATGTGGTGCCGAAATCACAAGGTGTATCATCAGTACGAGGCGATCCCATATTCTGATCTGCAGATTCATCAGGTCGAGACGAGTTTGTAACGTCCGAGGCTTGGGGTATTATTGTGGGGTACTCATGATGATCGACTGTGAGATTTTCACTTTTCACAGCACAAGCACAAGTGTCAGATGACGATGACCTCCCGGTGAGGCGTTGTACTAAGTCATGAAATCCTGCACTTGTGCGTGAATAACCTTCGGAGAGCGCATGTAGATTATGACCACACTTGTGCGTGAATAACCTTTGGAGAGTGCATGTAGATTATGATTGGATGCACAAACTTCTTTTGCATCGAACTCGCGGCACACGTCCGCCTCATGCGATCTCTCACTAGCATGAAGGCCATGTGTTGCTTGCTGTTTGTTGTGGCAGACCCTGGCAGGGACTACTGCAACGGTAGTGGCTCCCTTGTTTATTACAGTCACATGAATTTAGACCCATGTGTTGTAAATTTCAAATTTTAGCATCATATTATTTACATATTATGGTAACATGGATTTCAAATATGATCATAGCATGATATTATTATATATTCCATTAACATGCATAGCGAAAGTGAAGACAAACCTTATATTACAAAGTGAAAGCACCAAAACAATTGGCCCGAAAATGATTAAAACAGATGCATAAAAATAAAGAATATGTTCATATAAAATGTAAAAAATCCATTATAAATAAAAATAAAGAATATATTCCTATAAAATGGAACATATCCATTATACATAAAAATAAAAGAATATATTCATATAAAATGAAAAAATCAATGTGCTAAACTATATCGGTAATTGAGAAAGAAATTTTAGTTTTTAATTAGTAATTTTATTCGAAGGATTATGATGAATGTTCTTTTGATAATTAGTTTGGTTGTATTTTAATATTTTTTATAGGTGAGAAAATTTATCATAATTTAGTTGTCAAATTAGCAATAAAGACAATTACTTTTTATAGTGTATATATATATATATATATATATATATATATATATATTATAATATAATATATGTATTTTTTTTTAAATATAATATATTTGAAGTGTTGAGATAGAAGTTAAATTATATTTTAATATTTAACATCATAGTATATTTATCATATTTATAAATGTCATATTTATAAATGTGTTGATTGAATCTAATTTTGATATATATATATATTATATATATATATATATAAAAATATATAAAATATATATACATATATAATATATAAAATTAAATTTATTTATATCCCATCCTTTATATTTTTCAGCATTGTTTCACGAAGCATTTCTTTTGGGTTTATTTTTAAATGTTCTTTTCTTAATAATAAATCAATTAATTAAACCCTTCCAACAATATTTGGTATGGTTTTACTAATAATAATTTATAAATTAATTAAAAATTAATAGTTTGAGTGGTTTAGTGAATAATTAAAATAGATTTATTTTAATTACATATGTAACATGAGAGATCATTTTTTTTTACATGTAATTTATTTTAGAGTGCAAAAAATAATGTGTATTTTTATTGTTTAAATTGTATTTTGAATGTTATAAATATTACATAATATGTGCATTGAGTCATATTATTAACACATATTAAACTCGATTTTTTTATTAATATATTTTTAAGTATAAGCCAATATTAATTCATATTAAAAGTCTTACGTATTTTTTTACTTCTAATTAATCTATATGAAATTATATTACTCCATATGGACAACTAATTAAATATGCATAGCATAATTATTTATTATTATTATAGTGGAAATTAATTTTCTTTTTAGAGAATATTTTAGTTTTATTTTAAGAGGGATCAACATACTTACGTATCACTTTCACATTGGGTTGTAGAATGTTGAAAATGCAGCAAGAAAATCTAGTTTTGACTTTCCCTTGGTCAAACTAGATTAAAATTCAAATTTCAATTTTAGCAGAATACTTAGAGGTAGTTAAATAATGTGACATGACTCTTGTCACTCATTTACCTCAGCAAATTCAAGTTGGGGAAGTTTGAGTTAAGTGCTACATGATTGATTGTTAATTCATAATAATATATTTCATTTAATTTGAGTTATTGTCAATTTAACTAGTTCTAACTGTCAGAAGAACTAGTGGACGTCAACTTTTGGAAGTGGAACCTCAACCACAATCAATGATCAACCATTTAATTGATCAATGAACCCAAATTAATTGTTGCATGCAGAGAATTCGAGTTACCGAGTTGAGATGGAGATTCCAAGGCTGTGTACTATCTATTGTAGCATATTCCAATGTGTACAGTTGTTGCATGCATTCAGAGATTGAACTAAGACTATTATGCAATTCCACAGTGTGAAATTCCTAAAAAAATAGGGAAAATTTCCCAAGGGAATAATGTAAGTAAATAGGAGCTTGGGAAGGCTTGAAATTGGCCAAGTGTTGGTGAGGTTTAGTCAGTGAGGGAGAGGGATACACTATACACTTGCAGGGTGTGTTGGGGCTTGAGCAAGCATTGTATTTATTCTCTATTCTATGATTAATGTAATATAGATACTAAGGAGTTTTGAGTAGTTCCTTTCCCCTGGATAAATATTTGTGCATGTGTGATGTTTCCTTTACATGACTATGATTTGTGTTCTAGATGGTGAATGAATTTCCATAGATCAGTAGAGTAGCTTCGAGTCTTGTGAGCTAGTAAATTTGATGAGTAGGATTGACTCTACACATTAATTTATGCATGGTATGAGAGGTAAAATCACTGTAGAGCAGATATTTCCAAGTTGACATTGCACGAGATCAAATTTGTGGATCAGGGTTGCATGCTTTCTTCAGGACTTAGAAGATTACTTTTAATTGACTAAGGCTCGAGTATGCCCTTGATGGATGCTCATATTATGTTGCATGTAGGGCTGAATGGAGGTAGTACTAGAGGATAATGGGTTGGAGGAATTCATTAATAATGGTATTCTGAAACTAGTATCATCTTATGCAAAGGATCTAGTAGAATGGAAGAAGTGTGTTGCTAAGGTGAATAGGATGATAATGGAGGTAGTACAAGACCATATTGTCTCTAATATCCACGGGAAAGAGACATTGTACAAAATGTGGCAAGCACTGACAAATTTGTTCTAGAATAGTAGTGACCACAAGAAATTAGCACTTAAGGAAAAATTTCGGAATATCAAGATGCAAAAAAATAAGACCATTCCATAGTACCTGTGAAATTTCATGCAATATAATGATGAGTTTGCTCAATTTGGTGTTATTGTAGCAGAGGATGATTTAGTGAGTGTAGCCCTTCTAGGCCTTCCTAAAAGCTAGCACAACTAGAAAGATTTGGTGAATGGTAGGGAGAAACTACCATATTGGGAACACTTGTGGTCTCCTTTGGGATACGGGGAGATAAGGTGGAATACTAGAGATGGGAATTCATACAAGGGTGAGGATGAGAAGAATTTTGCCCTGCCTAGAAAGGAAAAGATAAGGAAAGGGAAGAAATCCCAATCCAAAGTAGAAGCTGGTCAAGGGGACAATAAAAAATACTTGTGCAAAATAAAGTTCTTTCACTATCATGAATTCAGACACTATGCAATAAAGTGTCCACACAAGAAGGGAAGCAAGAAGCCCACGTGAAGAGAATTAGGTCAATCTTTAGATTCAAAGTTTGAGCTTGATTTTACTCTCATTACATGCATGACTAACATGGTGATGGGAAGTGTGTGGTATCTCGACAACAATGCCCCATTCCATATGACGAGGAATAGAGATTTTTTCAGTGGTTTGGAGTTGAAATACCTTGAGACCCACATCAAGATGGGAGATTATGGAAGGTACAACACAAGCGGGATTCGTACGATTAACTTTTGGAGGGAGTCACGCTGCCCTCTCAGGCTCAAGGATGTGATGTTTGTAGTGAGTCTCAAGAAGAATCTTGTCTCTATTGCAGTTTGGAAGATTGTGGTTACAATGTGATCTTCAACAAAGGAAATTAATTCTTGAGAGACATAGCCATAGGACAGGTGAAGCAAATCGGGGCTCGAGTGAAGAACCTCCACAAGCTAGATGCAGAGGATTATCTTGCATTCGGCACAAAGGTAGAGAAGGTGCAAAGCCATGATGTCAGTGAACTTTAGCATAGAAGACTTGGCCATTTGCATCACGGCACTTTAAATATCATGCAATAGATTACCACAGGTCTCCACAAAGGGGCACTAGAGCAGCAAGGTACATGCCAAGAGTGCATCTTGGGGAAGTACAGAAAAGCCATTTTCCATGATCGGGACAACATAGCAGATGTAGTCCTTGAAAGGTTGCACTTTGATGTTTTTGGACATTTCTCAACAACCTCCACTACCAGCCACAAGTATTTTGTTATCTTTATTGATGACTATTCACAGAAGTGTTGGATCTTCTTCTTGTAGAAGAAGGGTAAGACTTTCTCCAAGTTATTAGAGTTCAAGGCACTGGTGGAGAAAGAAATGGGCAATAGGGTGAAGGATCTTATGAGTGATAATGTAGGTGAGTATGTGTCGAATGTGTAGAAATTATCACTATAGATTAAATTGATTATGCAATGTACTAAAGAAAAATACTTAATCTACTTCTACAATTAAACTTGCAAAAGCTTAATCGATTTGGAGCAAGATCAAGCATAACACATATATCAGAGAAGAAGTTTCAATCACACATGAAACATAGGAGAATTCTCTGGGGAAAGCCTCAACTAAAAACCCTGCTAGTTGTATTATCATACAAGTGGAAATATCTCAGGATTACACAAAGATTTAGCTCTCAAGCTATCCATCTCTCAGTACAATCCCTCACTGCTGCTCATAGATAGAATACACAACACATATATCTGCTCCTCTGTCCTCCAAGCCTCCTAATTCCTTGCGCATTTTCTCCTGGGTCATCCAGCTGTAACTTGTGTGATTCTCACCTCACGCACTACTGTGACCTCTATAGTAACTACGCAATCCTCAAGGAATGAATTCCTTCTGCATGCAAGAGATATTCACATGGGAATATTCTAGTAATTGATAGTACATAGTCCCTACCTTTAATATTAACTGGGTCACTGTCTGAACTGACATGCATGAATTACTTATGAGAGAATATTTAGTTATCTAGAGAACACTAGTTGCATGCATGCATGCATTAACTAATTGAACTCACAATTAGTTCCTCCAACTATTTGGAACCAATTTAACTGGACTTAACTCAGTTAACTGAGCTAACTAATTACAACTAAAATACAACTCATCCTTATCTCCTTAATTAAGGGATAAATTCCCTCAATCAAACAGATAATTGTTGCATGTCTTCACAAGGAATTCATGTTTGAATTTCACCAACTAATTAAATCAATATGAATTAATTAATTATTTTTCAAATAGCTGGTGAGACTAAAATCAAATTTTAATTCTCAATTTCAATTCAAGGACAAGTTAAAATTGGAATATATCCTAAAATTCTATCTATAGCAATGCTATTTTTATCATTTCTATTTTTAGCATTTCTTGTTGCTATTCTCAACACTCCCTCTAAACAAGAAAGGGATTATCTACCACCTTGATCCTATCTCTATGGAACTCGAATTTACACTTTGACAATGCCTTTGTCAAAATGTCATAATCTTGCTCCTGAGTCGAAATATATTGGAACAACATAATCCTCCTCGCCACACAGTCTCTGAGATGATGATACCAAATGTCGATATTCTTGGACCTATCATGAAATACTGGATTTTCAAACAGTTTGATACAACTCTGATTATCACAATAGATCACAGTTGGATCCATCCTTTCATCAAACAAACCAACTAGGATTTTTTGCATCCAAATGGCCTCACCTGCTGCTTGAGTTGTAGCCATGTATTTAGCCTCTACTTAGCTGAGTGCAATTTACCTCCATTTCCTGTTGTACCAAGAAATTGTAGCTAAATCAAGGTTGAAAATTCTTTTTGATGTGCTCTTCCGATATGACAGACTCCCTGCCCAATCTGCATCTATGAAGCCCTGTAGCTTCACTCCCTCTGACCATCTCTACCATAATCCATACTGAGATGTGACTTTAAGGTATCTCAAAACATGCTTCGTTGCCTTCTGACACAACTTGGTAGGCTGAACCATAGCTTGACTCAAGTGGCTCACCGCATAGCACAAATCTGGTCATGTGTTCATTAAGTACATGAGTGAACCCACAAACTGCCAACGCAGTAGCTTCTACTACTTCTCCTAATGTAGTATCCTCCTTCCTCCAGTTACCTGCTAGAGGTGTCTGCATGGGCTTGTACTTTTCCATGTGGAATCACCTAAGTATCTCATTGGCATACTTTCCTTGAGACAAAAACACTTCCCCATCCTTCTGCCACACTTCCATGCCTAGAAAGTAGTGCATGAGACCCGTATCTTTCATCTTGAACTCTCTTGAAATGTCCTCCCTGCAAGACATGATTAGCTGATCATCACCTGTCAATATTAGATCATCAACATAAAGAAAAATGATCAACTACTTACCTTCCACCATGATGTGGTACAAGTTCGCATCCACTTTACTATTTATGAAGCCCAACCTGGTGAAGTAGTTGTCGATCCCGGTGTACCAAGCACGAGGTGTTTGCTTGAGCCCATATAAATCTCTCTTACGTCAGCACACATGCGACTCATGATCGAAGGTCTCAAATCCTTTCGGTTGTTCTATGTACACCTCTTCCTCAATCTTTCCATTGAGGAATGCAGAATTCACATCCATGTGATGGATCTTCCAACCCATCTGTGTTGATAGTGCCAACATCAATCTGATAGATAAGTACCTTACTACAAGAGCAAAAGTCTCATCATAATCGATCCCCTCAACCTGTGAGAAACCACGGGTAACAATCCTTGCCTTATGTTTCTCCACACAACAATCAGTAGTTTGCTTTACCTTGTAAAGCCAATGGGAACTCACAATTGACTTGTTCTCCAGTATCGGAACAACATCCCAAAAATTGTTCCGAACTATGGAGTCATACTCCTCCACCATAGCATCAACCCAAATTAGTTTCTACACTGCTTCTTCAAGGGAATATGGTTCGGTCTCTACACATTCCCCAACAAGGGCCATGTAACTAGTGTACCACTTAGGTGACCTCCTCTATCTGTGCTGAGAAGATGGCTCTACCACATTCTCTTTTGCATCCATAAAAAATCTCTCAACCTCCCTTGAGCACTTCCACCCATCTCTAGAAGACTCTGCTTGAGTGGATGTCTCCACTCCTGGAACCCTTGCATGTGGTTGCTTCGCATCAATCTAAGGCTCCTCATCCTTAGGAACCAAAAGTTTCTCCTCTGCCTGCAACTTGAGCTCCCTCTCAAGGGAAATTTGCATGGCCTTTAGCTCATCAAACCTAAGAGCTCTACGAACCACTGTCCTCTGGCTGGTAGGCAAATACACTCGATAGCTGTGGGGAGTATTAGTGTACCCCACAAGTATCCCCAACTCTATTGTCAGCTCTAGCTTCTTCCAAGCATCCTTGGTCACATTATAATAAACCAATGAGCCAAAGATCCTGAAGTGACCCACATCTGGTATCTTCTCAAAGAAAGCTTCCTCTAGTGTCTTCATCCCAAGTATGCGATGCTGGCTATTAGAAATTTATATATTACAGAGAAATGGAAAATATAAAATATTTCAGAAATATAAACACAAAAAACACATAAAACAAGAGATACATAGATATATGTGGTTCACCCAGTTTGGGCTACATCCACCCCGAACAGCCAACCCTTCCTTTCTATTATCCAGCAAAATGAAGAGACACAACCTACAGCAGATTCGATGTAATATCCTCTATTTTCTCTCTTATCCTCACCTCTCTGCTTCTCGCTTGGAGAATACACATCTATTACACAGCCTCAAATACAATGCCCTCATACAAAGAGAGGGGTTGCCTTCTAGGTCAAAAAAACCCTAAACAAAACATAAGTTCTACCATTAGATCATCTACCTAATGAACAACCCAAATTGACTAGAAATTACCTTTACAAGGAAATTTTACATCTATTTTTAGCTTTGGGGACGCTACCCTTGAAAGTCCCCGGACCCCCCAGCCGGGGGGGATCAGCCCCCCCGTACCCCTGCGGGGTGGACAAGTCCCCCCTACATCCCCCCGTGTGGAGGGGTGTACAAACTTCCTGGGGTATACATCTTGCTGAAAGAAATACCTCTAAGCAATCATGCTCCATACTCAACAATCTCCCACTTGGAGAATGATTGTAAAAGCTCCATTTCTACTTCATTTTCTGGACAATGACTCCTCTTTGGACCTAGCTATTTCTCATTTTCATTTTCATCCTTGAAGACCAATTGAAACTGAGCATATTCTCAGTTTCTCCCTGGTTACAACTTTTGCTAGCATATCTGCAGGATTCTGGCTAGTGTGTATCTTTTGTAGCTTCAACTCTCGATCTTCCAACACTGATTTTATGAAATGGTACTTGAGCTGTATGTGTTTAGTACTGGAATGAAATGCTGAGTTCTTTTCCAGATGAATTCCATTTTGGCTATCACTGTATAATGTGCCCATATCATGCTCCTCACCCAATTCACCCATAAACCTTTGTAACCAAATCATTTCTTTACTAGCCTTTGTAGCAGCAACATACTCTGATTTTGTTGTTGAAAGTGCAACAACACTTTGGATTTTTGAAACCCAACTAATAGTTGTTCCACCAATACTAAATACATATCCTATAGTGCTCCTCCTGTATATCTATCACCTGCCATATCTGCATCAACATATCCCTGTAGAGAAATGTTTGAACCACTAAAGCATAATGCTTGATTTGTGGTACCTTTCAAATATCTGAGAATCCATTTCATTGCCATCTAATGTTCGTTTCCTGGATTTTTCATGTACCTGATTACAACTCCCATTGCATGTGCAATATCAAGCCTTGTGCAGACCATTGCATACATTAAGCTTCCAATTGCTGATGCATATGGAACTTTACACATATAATCCATGTCTTCTTGGGTCTTTGGGCACATTTCCTTACTAAGTTTAAAATGGCTAGCAAAAGGTGTACTAACTAGTTTTTCATTGTGCATATTAAATCTTTTCAATACCTTTTGTATGTACTCATTCTGAGACAATGTTAATTTATGATTTTTCCTGTCTCTAGTTATTCTCATACCAAGGATTTGTTTTGTAGCTCCCAAATCCTTCATTTCAAATGAATTTGTCAATTTTCCTTTGAGCACATTTATTTCCTACATGTTAGACACTACAACAAGCATGTCATCTACATACAATAACAATATAATATAGCTGCTATCATTTTGCTTTTTTTAGATAAACACAATGATCAGAGTGACATCTAGTATAAGCTTGCTCAAACATAAACTTGTCAAATTTTAGATACCACTGCCTTGGAGCCTGTTTTAAGCCATACAAGCTCTTCTTCAACCTGCACACTAGTTTCTCCTTCCCTTTCACTTCATATCATTGTGGTTGCTGCATATATATCTCTTCCTCTAAATCTCCTTGGAGAAAGGTTGTCTTTACATATAATTGCTCAAGATGCAAATCTTCAACTGCTACTAGACTTAAAATAGTTCTGATTAAAGTAATTTTAACAACAGGAGAAAATATTTCATCAAAATTAATACCTTTCTTCTATGCAAACCCCTTCACCACAAGTCTAGCTTTGTACCTCTATTTTCCTCCGTCTTCTTCCTTTAGCTTGTAAACCCATTTATTCTTCAATGTAGTTTTTCTTGCAGTCAACCTGACTAAGTCCCAAGTCTAGTTATGCATTAAGGAGTCCATCTCTTCTTCCATGGCTACCTCACTCTTCTTCCTACTTTCAACCTGCATTGCTTCTTCATAACATTCGGGTTCACCAGAACCAGTCAACATTAAATAATATAATGAAGGAGAGTATCATTCAGGGGGTCTAGTTATCCTGGTAGATCTTCTAACACCACTTTCAAGTGTTTGGGGTGCCTGTTGCTGTTGTGGTGGTTGTTTTTGTTGTTGTGGTTTTGATTATTATTATTTTTAGGCACCTTTACTTTTTCAGTGATTTCATCAAGAACTACGTATTCCTTGTTTTTTTTTTCCTGTTTCTTTTCCTGCAACTAATTCTTATACAAGACCTTTTCATTGAATATTACATCTCTGCTCCTAATGATTTTGTGATTTTCATAATCATATAAGTAATAATCAAAATCATTAACACCATATCCATTAAAGGTACATTTCTTTGACTTTGCCTCAAGCTTTGTTCTATTTTTTTATTAATATGGACAAAGGCCTCACAACCAAAAGGCTTTAAAAAATAGTAGTTTACATTTTTACCTGTCCATGCTTCCTCTGGAACACCACCATCGAAGGAACTTGAAGGCCCTTTGTTTATTAGATAAACAACAGTATCTACAACATCTGCCCAAAATTGTAAAGGCGATCATGCATGCAATCTCATGCACCTTGCATGCTCCATGATTGTTCTGTTCATCCTTTCTGACACACCATTTTGTTGTGGTGTTCTTGGAACTGTCTTCTCTCTGCGAATTCCACGCTCTGAACAATACCTATCAAACTCCTTGCTGCAATATTCACCTCCATTGTTTGATCTAAGACACCTCAATTTCATTCCTATCTCAATATCAACCAAAGCTTTCCATTTCTTGAAAGTATCAAATACATTAGATTTATTCTTAATATAATAAATCCAAGTCTTTTTAGTTGCATCATCAATAAAAGTAACATAATAGCGAGAGCAACTGAGAGATGATACATGAGGGGGTCCCCATACATCTATATGCACAAGCTCTAATTTTTCGGTCTTCTTTTCTTTGCCAACTCTCATAAATCTGACTCCCTTCTATTTTCCATAAATGCAATTCTCACAGAAGTCCAAATCAACATTCTTCAAACCCAGCAAAAAATTCCTTGAGTGAAGAATCTTCATTCCCTTTTCACTCATGTGTCCGAGCCTATGATGCCACAATGCTACATCTACTCCTTTGGAAGTTAAAGCATTAGCAGAGTTAGAAATACCATTGCATAAATACAATGTACCAACCTTTTCACCTTTTGCTATTACCAGGGCTCCTTTGGTAACCTTGCAAGCTTTATCCATGAAAGTCGTCACACAACCTTCACCGCCTAACTGCCCTGTTGAGATTAAATTTTTCTTTAGATCTGGAACATGCCTTACCTCCTTTAGTAGCCATTGGTTTCCATTCTATTGTTTTACAAGAACCTTACCCATTCCAACAATTTTACAGGGTTTATCATCACCCAAATGAACTTGTCCAAAATCTCCTTGAACATAGTCATGAAAGTATTTCTTATCAGGTGTGGCATGGAATGAGGCCCCTGAATCTAACAACCAAGAATTAGTAATATTTTCGAAAGAAAGATTCAAAGCATCTTGTAACACCTCACTTGTCACATTTTCTTCATGATTGTTTTCTTGCTGTGCATCTCCTTCTTTTCCCTTCCAAGATCTACAATCTTTCTTTACGTGTCCTTTCTTTCCGCATTTCCAGCACACTATCCCCGATCTAGACTTGGATCTGCCTTTCCTTGATTTACTGTGATATCCTGAGCTCTTTCGTCTTTCCATTTTTCTTCCCCTAGACTTTGCACTCAAATAATTACCCGATATCTCACCGGAGCTTTTCCGTCGCATTTCCCTACTAAGGAGAGCACCGACAACATCATCAAACTTTAAAGTACTAGATCCAAAAATAGAGTTACTAATGGCCAATACTAAACCATTCCAACTTTTCGGTAATGAGCACAAGAATAACAGAGCTCTAACTTCATCATCAAAGTTTATCCCTATAGAACATAATTGACTTGTAATAGTATTAAAATCATTTAAATGGTCTGCAATAGATCCTCCTTCTGACATCTTCATATTAAATAACCGTTTCATGAGAAATACCTTGTTTGAGGCTGAGGGTTTTTCATATAGTTTCTCCAACGCCTTAATCAAGACCTCTGTCATTGTTTCCTTTGCAATGTTGAAGGCGATCGACGCTGGGAGGCACAACTGTACTATTCCGAGTGCCTTTCTATCGAGAAGGTTCCATTCTTCATCTATCGTACCCGTCGACATATTTGTTTTTCCCCCCAATGGTAGGTATAGATCTTTCTAATACAGATAATCTTCCATCTACATCTTCCACAGTGAGAAGTTTTGGAGATTAAATTTCTCAACCCTAAACTTACCATCTTCCACCATTGCTCCCACTCGAATGAGGAACCCTTCTTTCCTGTGAGTTTATCATCCAAATAGACCTTTGACTCTGTTATTAGAAAGTTATATATTACGGGGCAATGGAACACATAAAATATTGCAGAAATATAAACACAGAAAATGCAAAAAACAAGAGAGGCACAGATATACACGGTTCACCCAGTTTAGGCTATTTCCACCTCGAACAGCCAATCCTTCCTTTCTATTATCCAGAAAAATGAAGAGACACAACCTAAAATACATCCACTATAATATCCTATGTTTTCTCTCACAGTCTCACCTCCCTGCTTCTCGCTCAGAGAATACACATCTATTACACAACCTCAAATACAATGCCCTCATACAAAGAGAGGGGTTGCCTTCTAGGGAAAAAATCCCTAAACTGAACATAAGTTCTACCATCAGATCATCCGCCTAATGAACGCCCCAGATTTACTAGAAATTACTATACTTTTACAAGGCAATTTTACATCTATTGTTAGCCCCATCAGGAACCGCTGGCCCCCGGACCCCCCAGCAAGGGGGGATTAGCCCCTGTGGACCCCTGCAGGAGGGACAAGTACCCCCTGCAGTGCCCTGCATAGAGGGGTGTACAAGCTTCCTAGGGTATACATCCGGCTGAAACAAAGACCTCTAAACAATCATGCTCCATACTCAACATGGGCTTCTATTTTGCAATTAAACCGATGTGTTGCATGCCTAAGCCCACAAATGAAGAGCTAGGCCTTGGTCATGCAGAATCACTTGAGCTTCCCTCACAATCATTCTGTTCTTCCTCTCGGCCACCCCATTCTGATGTGGGTTATGAGGTGTTGTCAACTCCCATTTAATTCCTTCTGCTACACAGAAATCCTTAAACTCTTGAGATACATACTCTCCAGCATTATCACTTTGCAATGCCCCGATCTTCTTTCGTGATTCTTTCTCAACCAAATCTTTGAACTCACAAAACCTTGAGAAGTTTTGATCCTTGTTCTGCATGAAATAGATCCAACATTTACGAGAAAAATCATCAATGAAAATCACATAATACCTTTGTTTAGAGGTGGAGGCTGTCAAGAATGGTCCACACACATCTGTATGAACTTGCTCGAAGATTGCTTCAGCTCGACTGTCTCGATCATGAAAGAAATATTTCGCATACTTACCCAAGGTACAACCTTTGCATGTGTCCACTTGCTCAAGTTTACCTTTGGGAAGTTTGGTATAAATCTGCAGCATTATCTTCAAGGCCCCATAATGCAAGTGGCCCAACCTTCTATGCCATAACTCGCCAATATCTTGGCTTTGCACAAATTCTCCTTTAGAACTCAATGTAGCACAATCATCTACCTCCAGCTTGTAGAGATTCTTCACTTGAATCCCAATCCTCTTAGTCTGACCTGTAGCTATGTGTCTTAGGAATACCTTTCCTTCACTGAAGACTATGATGTAGCCTTTGTCTTCCAACATCATGACCGATACCAAGTTTTTCTTTAGTCTAGGTACATACTTTACATCAGTTAGGGTGAGAGGATCTCCATGCTTCCTTTGAAACATAACGGTACCTTCACCTGAAACACGGTACTTTCAATCTTTGCACATCTCTATGCACATCTTGAGGTCTTTCTCCTCCAAGGTATTGAATAAACTCTTATCGCTGGTCATGTGGAATGAGGCTCCACTGTCAAGGTACCAAACACAACCCACCATCGATGAAACCATGCATGCAATGAGGGTAAAATCCAATTCGAACTGTGAAGCCAGTTCCTCACCATCTGATCCTTTCGAGATCCCTTCTTGGATTTCTTCAATGGACAATTAGTTGCATAATTTTCCACCTCATGATAATTAAAGCATCTCACTTTAGATTTCTTAATCTTCTTCCCTCCATGGGAAGAACTCGATTTGGAATGGCAGGCCTTCCCTTTTCATTTCCTCACCTTAATTGCTAAGGCTAAAGTTTCTTCATCATCATGCTTAGATGAAGAACCATCTTTGGTGCTCCTCCTGATCTCCTCTTGCATAAGATCCGACCACAGTAGTTCCCAATCTGGGAGTTTCTCTCTTCCATTCACTGAGTCTTGCTAGCTATGCCAGCTCTTAGGAAGAATGAGGAGAGAAAGACTCACCATATCATCATCAGCTGTCATTATTCCTACCCTTCCAAGCTCATCTTTGTAGGTGGTGAGCTTGTTCAAATATGTAGAAATCATGTCACATTTTTCACACTTGATTTTCTGAAGCTTGTCCTTCAGCGCTAGATTTCTCTGGTCATTTTTGTTCTGATATAGGTCCTTCGATGTCTTCCAGATTGAAAATGAAGTTTTCTTCTGCTGGAGACTCAAGATAATATGGCCTTGAACTCCCTCCAAAAGAATCCTCCTTGCTCTCACCACACATTTCTTCCATTCGGCCAATTCTTGGGCATTAGCTGCTGCTAGCTTGCAGACTTCTTGATCAACGAAGTCCTTTAAGCCATTGTTTCTGATATTACTTCCATGTGATCCTTCCATGCTATGTAATTCTAGCTGCCATCTAGGGTATACTCGAGTCTCAAGCCATTGAATGCCATTGGTGAACTTTGAGATGTGATAAGAAATCAGTTTTGTACCTAGAATTGAGAACTTCAAACTTTGAACTTCTCCCATCTTTGTATATTGTTCTCCACTTTGATCACCTTTGCTCTGATACCATGTAGAAATTCTCATTGTAGATTAAACTCATTATGCAATGTACTAAAGCAAAATACTTAATCTACTTCTACAATCAAACTTTTGAAAGCTTAATCGATTTTGAGCAAGATCAAACAGAACACATATAACGGAGAAGAAGATTCAATCACACAAGAAACACAGACGAATACTCTGGGAAAAGCCTCAGCTAAAAACCCTGCTATCTGTATTATCATACAAGTGGAAATATCTTAGGATTACACAAATATTTATCTCTCAAGCTATCCAGCTCTCAATACAATCCCTCACTGCTACACATAGATAGAATAGAGAACACATATATCTGCTCCTTTGTCCTCCAAGCCTACTATTTCATTGCACGGTTTCTCTTGGGTCATCTAGTTGTAACCTGTGCGATTCTCACCTCACACACTACTTTGACCTCTGTAGTAATTGCACAATCCTTAAGGAATGAATTTCTTCTACATGCAAGAGATATTCACATCATAATATTCTAGCAATTGATAGTATATTGTCTCTACCTTTAATCTCAACTGGATCTTTGTCTGAACTAACATGCATGAGTTATTTATGAGATAATATTCAGTTATCTTGAGAACACTAGTTGCATGCACGCATGGATTAACTAACTAAACTCACAATTATTTGCTCCAACTATTTGTAACTAATTTAACTGGACTTGACTCAGTTAACTGAGCTAACTAATTACAACTCAAATAAAACTCATCCTTATGTCCTTAATTAAGGGATAACTTCCTCAATCAAATGGATAAATGTTGCATGTCTTCACAAGGACTTCATGTTTCAATTTCACCAACTAATTAACTCAAGATGAATTAATTAATTATTTTTCAAACAACTAGTGAGACTAAATTTGAATTTTAATTCTCAATTTTAATTCAAGGGAAAATTAAAATTGGAATATATCTTGAAATGCTATTTTGGGAATTTTTATATTTAGCGTTTCTTGTTGCTATTTTTGACAGAATGATTTTAAAAAAAGTTTTGCAAAAGAAGTCATTTGATGAGAGTTGACAACACCCCATAACCCACAAGAGAACAATGTGGCTAAGAGGATGAACCAAAGCATTATGGGAGCAACACGAGTGATTTTTTATGACCAAATCCTACCTCTTCACTTGTGGGTTGAAGCATTGATGGTCTACCAAGGCCAATTTTTCCTTCTTAGATCACTATAGGTTAAAATCCTCTTTTAGTAAATAGTCTTAAAACCTCAGATCGTACCAGCTTATTCTTCTCCCTTGTTCTGTAACCACACATACTTGATGTTCCAGAAAGCATATGCATTCACGACAGACTGAAAATTTATGCACAAAACCATAAATATTAGTGCCTTTCAGCACTTACACACCACCATGGCCTCGACTGATCAGATCCCCTATTATGTAGATCTCGTGATTTGTTAAACAAATCTAGATACCGAACCAATCTACGTGAGAGAATATTGATCACAGTGATACGCTAAAGCTTTAGCTTATTCTCATGTAAATGTTACATACAGAGTATTAATTCCCCTCTTCTTTGTTATTAAAGCTACATTCCCCATGGTTTGGTCAAAGTCTGATCACCATGTTTTCAATGGACTAACTCACCACAACCTCAAAAAATATTGCTCTCAATAGTGTTTTAAAGTCCCATTTGCACCCTGCTCATGCCAGATCCATATTGGTGGCTAAAAACTTACAAAAAATTATAACAACCAAAATCCAAAATCAACATAGAAAACCAAACTTATATATTACTCATCAATGTCGAGCAATGTTAGATACAAATATTTTTCTGAAATCAACTATATATTGAAAAATTAAAACTCAGACATAACTCTTTCCCTTAATGGCTTGATTTACATTGAATCTGGGTGTTCCCAAGGCCCTACCCATTCTTTCTATACTCACTATCCTTATTCAAAGGGATTTACAACCATATCCCATTTGAATCCTCCAACAAATCAATCCTAAATTAATTGGACTATAAAACACCTATGCTAACAAATTGAATTGGTTCATTACCAACTTGGCAGTCTTAAGAAGTTATTATAGAGAAATACTTAAAGAAAATTAAGAGGACCAACCCTCTTTGATAAATGATTTTGACTGGTTAGGTCAAAGTGAATCGATATAGATTGGTGCTCTTGCATCAGACTCTTAGGAAAAAATTATGTTCCATCAAAACTTCGGGATTTATTTTAGATTTATTCAACTCTGCTGCTATCATCCAACTAGCATCTTCAATTGGTTGTCCCTTCCATTTGATTAGATATTGACAATATGTTTGTCCTCTAGTATTCTTTGTTAGTTTCTTCTTTAAGACTGCTTCCTCTTCTTTCTTTGTTGTCTTTGGCATTTGTTCCTCCCAATTTAGAGTCTAAACTTCCTCTTTTATACGTTCATCATGTGATTCTACTTCTATTTCACTATATGGGTACAAGACCTCAACATTAAAGATAAGAGTTATTCCAATTCCTTCTGGTAGCTCAATCTCATAAGCATTGGTAGAAAACTTCCTCAAGCTTCCTCCAAATCCTTCATGGTCCTAGCTTTTTCATTTATAATTTATTATAAGTTCCTATAGAAAATATTTCTTTCCTTAAGTAAACCATAACTAATCACCAACTTGGAGTTCATTTTTCTCTTTTCTTCACATCAAACCTTTGTTTATATTTGTTGTTTCTTTCTCGCAACATTTTCTTGACATCCTCCTGCAATTTATGCATCTATTCTACAAATTATTCAGCCTATGGACTCCTTATTTCCTACTTCCCCAGATTTCTAAGTTCATATACTCCTCTAGGGTGCATTCCAAAAACAAATTGAAATGAACTCATACATGTACTCCTATTAGGAGTATCATTGTAAGCGAATTTTGCTTGAGCAAGTGCCAAATCTCACTGTTTTGGATTCTTATAAACCAAACAACTTAATATGTTTCCCAAGCCCCTATTCACAACATCGGTTTGCCCATCTGTCTGAGGATGATAGGCTGAGCTAAAATTGAGGTTTGTACCTAGATTCCTACATAGAGTCCTCCAAAAGTGTCCCACGAACTTAGTATCCATGTCTAGAATAATAGTCATAGGCAGCCTACACAATCTTACAATTTTTGAGAAAAATAAATTAGCAATATGAGTTGCATCACTAGTCTTCCTACAAGAAATGAAATAAGCCATTTTTGAAAATCTATCTACAACAACATAGATAGAGTCATGTCTTATGTCCTGTTTGAGTTTTGGGCAAACCTAAAACAAAATCCATGTTGGCCACATCCCAAGGCCTATTTGGTATTAGCAATGGCGGATATAACCCAATGTTTGGCTCCTTCATTTGGCATGTTGACAAACCCTACATCTCTCAACAAACTTTTTGAAATTAGTGGGTATTTTTGGCCAATAATACAAATCATTCACTTGAGAAAATGCCTTTTCCTATCCAAAGTGTCCAGACAATCCTCCATTATGTTTTTCTTTAATCAAATTTTCTCTCATGGAACACTTAGGAATGCACAATTTGTTGTTTTTGAACAACAAACCTCCTTAAATCATGTAGTCCAACCATTGACTTCTATTATAAATCACGGGATTTTTTACAGTTGTATATATTTCTTTAAAATCTGCATCTTCCTTGTACATGTCAATCATTTCTTCAAATCCCAAAATGCCAATCTTTAGCTCCTGCACAACCAAATTTACTCAGGTCAAGGCATCAACAACTTTATTTGACTTATCTCTTGTGTACTTGATTACAAAGGTGAAAATTGTAAGAATTCCACCCACTTAACACGCTTTTGGCTCAACTTTGCCTGATTATATGTGAACTGCAATGCATGATTATCAGAATGCAAAATAAATTCTTTGGAAAGCAAGCAATGCCTGCATTTCTTTAAAGCTTGAATGGTAGCATAGAATTATTTATCATATGATGAGTACTTCTGCTTGGCCTCATTCAACTTTTCACTCAAATAAGCTATAAGTCTCTGCTCTTGGCTCAATACAACAAATTATAATAGAACAACAAATGATATATGAACAACAAATAACTATATGAGGATATTACAGAAAGAGATCAATTCTATCTCTGAAACATATGATAACATTACCTGGAATGAATATCGATCTAATGCTGGAACTAACATAACCAATTCAATCAAAAGAATTACTCATATATAACACACGGTTAAATTTGAATCCCAAATGAACAGCAAATGTAAATTCAAATCGACAATTCTAACAGTAATCAAAATGATATTAACTTAACATTAACAAACAGTAAAGAATAAATAGAAAATATTATAGCATAGGTGAAGGAGTACATCTTCTCTTCACTGGGCCCAGAGTCACCAGAAGTCTCCACTATGAGATACTCATAATATAATTATGAATTAAATGTAGTATTTTTCATTAAAATAAGTTACAAAGTTACAACATCACCAAGATAACAATATTATATGTCCAAAAGAATAATTACAAACTGTGAATTTTTTAACTAGCCATGTATTTTGCCTTTTGAACATATATATAAAATTTATAAAAGTAAGCGGATAAAAATCGAATCCCCAGGATCAGGGGATCCTAAGGATTTTGCAATACTCGATCTAATTCTGTCATAAAACAACATGAGTGTGTCAAGTTTTATGTTGTCCTTCTTTGCCTTTGAAGTTGTATTTTTCCTTTATGAGACGTTGTTGTTCTATGTATTGAACAACCATCATCAAATTCATGTCTTCTGTGCATAATGATAGTAAAATTCAGTTTTTCATGCTAGATTTATCTAATTTGTTAGCAATTGCTTTTACCCCACTTTAGTTGTTATTTCCTCTACTTTTATCCATAAATAAAGATAGTCATGTGAGGATGAATGCTGAATAAATATATTTACAAGGAGAAAACATACATTTTTCTTGACCCAACATACTCCCCAGCTTACCTTATTGCATGTCCTCATGCAATTAAATGGTATAGGAGTAGTTGAGTTAGGGAATAGGTAGGATATACCTCCTCCGTATAAACTCTAAAACCATTTTTCTTCTTAAGCACAACGAAAGCCTAGTTCACCTCTTGAACTATCAGGTTGTAATCATAACAGTACCTGTCTGGGGGACACCATATGATTGGGCTCCTATAATGACATCCTATCCCTTTGGGCCCCATGGTTAAGACCATGCTACTGTATTTATGGAAGCGAGAGGAGGTAGCTTTAAAACTCTGGTATCCCAATCGTTCTTTGTTCCTGACAGTATTGTTGGAGACTTCCGACCTTTGTTTGGCTATAGACAAGGCTTCTACCCTAATCTCCTGGAAGTACTCCTTCCCAGCTTGTAAAATGTTTGTGTGGAATGACCCTAATTGGCCCAGAACACCAGCTTGCTTCATAAATTGCTTGTGCCTCAGACAGAGATGTAAGGGTTTTGTAGGCTACCCCCTAACCCATAGTTCAATGTGATATTCTCATTTTCTAAAATTATTATGGGCCTTGGCCCATTTAATTTGGCAAAGGAAAGGAAGGCTTGGAATTGGAGATCCCCTATAAAGGGGCCAGGGTTGTTGTCTCTATCATCTTCTAAAAGGAAATTATGCATGTAAAGTTCACACAAGAGGTGTTGTACCTACTTATTCTTCTCTTTGAAGCACTTGACAAAGTATGGGGTAGTCTTGATTTCCAAAGACTTTCCAACCTTAATAAATTTGATTTTAAGTAGGAGGTACCTTTCCAGGAGGAATAATGCATAGTTTGTAGCAGGAACTCGGCATGACAGGCTGTCTGAATAAAGAGAGTAGATAGTCTCCAACTACTCTTTAGCCTTTTGTAATTTGTCTTATGCTTTCTCAACCTTTTTCCGCTCAACCTTGTACTTAGTGAAGGTGTCATCCTCAATGGTTGTGAGTGCCTCAAAATTCTATCTTAATTCTTGATGTATACGTATGGGAACTACTTCTTCTTTGTGTTGAGTTAATTCCTACTAGACCTTAGTTAGTTCATCCTACAATTTTGTAATGACTACTTCCCTTACTAGGGGGTTGTAAGCAGGTGTATCCTCTATTTGGGCCTCATTATCTTGTGTCTCCCTAGGCTTAGTCTCGATAATAGCCTCGGCTAATTCTTGAATCATGTTATCATCAACTAGGATATTGTCTTCAACATTAGTTTGAATGACAATGTTCATAGTAGGGAATTTTGTTTGCGTCTCATGGGGGAAAAAACAGGGGTCTTCAGTCTACATTTCACTATCTTCTAGAAGACATGGCTCTATCTGAGTTTACTTTGAATAAACCAAAAGAATATTAGTTTGGGTTTTAACATTTTTTCCAGAACAATGTTCTATCTGTGTCCTTGTGGTCTCCATTTTCACTTTCAATTTTCTGACTCTGACTGCTTCTTTTAACCATTGTATTAACTTCCCAATTATTCTCTTTTGTTTTCTATACATTTTAAGAATTTTTCTAAGCTTGTCCTTGTAGATTTTCTTTGTTGTGAGACATCCAACCGGCAGTGGTGCAACTACATTTACCTCAGGTTCATGCTCAAGTGGAATTGTGTTAGCATCAGGGAGGGTTTCAATTGGAACTGTATCTCCCAATGGAGCTTCACCTTCCAATTCTTTTTCATCATGAATTTCTCTCTCAGGATACCACAATAGAATGGTGTCTCTCAAGAAATTATCGTTCTCTGAGCTTTCTTCTATGTGGGCCTCATCCTCAGGGGGTTTCAAAAAATTTGCATTTCCTGGTTGATTTTCATCTCCTAGGGTTTCATAGGTAGAATTTTCTTTAGCTGGGGGTTCGAATGGAGTGGTGGCTACTGATTGATCTTACTCTCTAATGTTTTCTTCTCCGCGCAGTTCTTCTTCCAAGGGTTTTTCCACATAAGGGACTGGTTCCCTCTATTCTTCCAAAAATCAGTAAACGACAGGGTTTTATCATAACCAGGGCTTTTAGCAGAGGCAAACTATTTGAGGGTACAATTCTATCCTTCAACATTCTAAAATTGTTCTCTTCTCTCATCAAATATCCCCATGGTTTCTAATACCATCACTAACTCTTCCTCATAGTCTTGTAAATGGGCATTTTTCAGAATTGGAGGTGGTGTGTGAGATGACTCGACCTCGTTTGTTTGAATTTGGATCTATTGCTGTGAATTCACCCACACAGAGTGCCCTCTCTTTGCTGGGTTCAAGGGCACAGAGGAATTCTTCCTTTTCAGTGTCATTCTTGGACCTTATTGTTCTATTCCTGGGTTTTCTGTAGGTGGGGCCAGAGTAGGATTTACAATATTTTCCTAGGTTAGTTGTTGTTACGCCATTCCATGCATGATAATTAATTTGATTAGCCCATGATGACTGATGACTACATGTGGGTCCTTTTCTTTCCTAACTCGACGAGTGACATCATGCAATAAGCAGCTCATATAAAACAATGAATTAACTAAAAAAATTTGTTTTAAGATGGCTAATAGTTTGGGTTAGCGGGGCTTTACCACATCCTAATGACCACCGCATGAGATGTACCCTTTCACAATGACTGCCAATTCTTGCCATGGTTGTCTTAATGCTAAAGGGTGAATCCCTTTCCCTATTCGCACCAATTGCTCATGTGGGTCATGGAATACTGTAACTGTATTGTACAAAAGGATGTGTTTTTCTTTCCATTTTGTTCCCTCAGTCGATAGTTCAGTGACTTTGGCTATGACTGCTTCAGAGACCGTTATGTCCCTACCTCTTACTGTGGTGCTGCCATTTCACAAACTTTGCAGGAATTCGAGTGTCATCCCTTCGTGAAATCCCTATAATTTATTCAAATATTGTAGCTAGCTAGCATGCTCGAGAATTGCATGAGCCTAATCTGATACCATGAGCACTATGGGTTCATTTTAGATGGATCTAGCTCCCATGGCTATTGTTTTCCTGTGACTAGTTCACTTGCATGCACTCCTCTCGCACTTTTGTAGTTTAGAACAACACAAAGAATGTTAAAGAAATTAACAAGAAAATGACGTTGTTTTGGGAATTAACACCATATATAGTCAACTCGCTTGTCTCGTCAGCAATATTTGAAGGAGGCTCATGCTCATAATCAATATGCATGTCATCCATAATGGTCAGCGTCCTTTCTCGAATTAGAAATACATTGATAATTATTACGCATCCATAATCATCATTGAGTCATTTACCTGGAAATAAATTTAATAATTATCACACAATTGTCCATAACTGTAACACATGATGTTCATACACAGACCCTCCACCCTCCAATGAGAAAATGGCATCCACGTTTTCCAAGCATGTGAAAAGCAAGAGAAAGCTTTGGTAATTCATAAATGCAGGCAACTAATCCATAAAAGTGGATATGACAAAGAAATTAAAGCAATAGATGTTGTCAGAGGTGAAATGGCTAAAAAATAAAAACAAAGATTTAAATCATTATGTCAAAATATTTTCACCTTAAGTGGTATTAGTAACAAATGCATAATCACCGGTAAATATTAATGATTGTCATAAATTTATTGGACAAATATAATATAATGAATATATAACCATGCATGCTCACCTTTAAGAGTGTTGTTCAAATGGGAAATTCCCTTTAGAAATGAATCCACAGGTGGTAATAGAAGAGCATTTGGTAGTGTAAGATAGTACTCCAATACCTTAAGCAGAGCCACTATAGCCAACAGGCATTCATAGCCTTGACAGGGTTGCTTTTCAACCCCACAAATAAGCTAGAGTCCTCCTTTTAGTATGTAGATTATTCTTTCTTTTCTTGTCATGAAGAGATCACTACGCTGGCATGGTGACCAAATAATCATAGTGCCATTCACCAGGATATAGTAAATTGATCAGGCTAGCTCGTGATGGGACCCCCTATCCTTCTAACAGTTTTTATTATCATGAAGGTCATTACCTTGGTTTGATGGCCAAAATAGAATGTCACCTATTACATCCTTATTACCATGGTAGGCTTTCTCGTGATGATACCCCCTATCCTATCTTTTTCATTTTCATATTTTGATGCTTTCATTGTAAAAAGAGGGAGGCCCTTTTACTCCTAAAGAGTCAGGGATGGTGTAAGAAGTAAGAAAAATGCCAATGAAAGTTTATTCTTTTAACCCCATATCATCTGTTGGGTTGTGTTATATTCTTTCCACGACTAACCTACGTAGTGAACCAGGGGGTTAGAGGGGGGGCGGAGCCCCCCTTCATTGTGCCGATTGCGCAGCGGGGGGGTCACAGGGGGGTGGCAGCCTCCCCTGTCCGAGGGGTTTGAGGGGGGCGGGTAGCCCCCCTCTACGGGGTCCAGGGTAGCGCCCTGGGGAATTTTTTTTTGGACCCTATATTAGGTTGGGCGAACCTACCTATGGTTTTCAGTCCATGGTTTTGGACGCGATGGTTTTCGATCCATGGTGTTAGATGCTTCGGCATGTATAAATATGTATTGTAACATTGAAAGGAATATAATGAAAAATCAAGCGGGTAGTCCCGGTTTTGGGATCCAGGGGAAAATCTCTGTGCATATGTGTTTTATGTGTTATGCTCTCGCATTGTTTATTTTCTTTGTTTTAGAATTCATATGCAGGTAATTTCTGTACAGGGTTAAAACCTACAATCATTAGCTGCTAATGCTTCTCGATGAGCTATACAGTGGATATCTACTAAATGAGGGGCATGTCGACGAAGCTTAGTAGATAAACCTTCACAGATACCCCTCATGGATGATGCTCCATCAGATCCAAATCCAACTAACTTTGTCATGGATAAATTCATGTCTGCTAAAAGAGATGTCACAACATCATACATAGACTATGATGTTCCATCCCTAATTTGTAGCAATTGTATGAATTTTGTAGCACATGGACCTCTTCCTTCATTGGTCAAATATGTAATATAAATAATCAAATGTTGCACCATAGTCCGATCAGTGCTTTCATCAACTAAAAGTGAGTAATATGGACTTTGGAAATTCTCATCTTTTAATTTTTTCCAATATACGTCCTTAGTAGCTTCTAGAAAGTCTTTTCCAGATGTTGTATTTGTATATGCTGAGTATTCATCTGTTAGAGGCATGTGAGGAGTGTTTTTATGCCTATTCAAGTCACAAATTGGCTTATATACTTCCAAAGGTAAATCATGTATTGCAACAAAATACATGTTCTCAATAACTAATATAATTCTCTCTTTCTGAGCATCAACCATTAGTTCTAATGTTTGTAATTGGAAGAGTACTCCGTTACTTTTCTCCCCTACAAGTTGCAAAGCAAATTTATGAGCCTCTGATGTTGCATGGATGTTAAAGCACTAACTTGAAGGGTTGTGCTTCCATCTTTAGCAAATAGAGTTTCCCTTTTAAATTTTACACACCATGAACATTTTATCCTTTCAACACCATTAAAATCTTTTACAGCATAAGCCCATGGAAATCTCAGCTTCCATTTGGACTTGAATGTTCTTTTGTACCTCTTGGATATTGGTTCCTCTTCAAGAAGTTCTGCACTATCTGATTCATGGTCCTCATCCACATGATCATATACTTCATTTTCAGAAATATGCAGTTGATCAGAACATTGAGAGATACCAAATGCATCGGAAAGTGAAAGTTCTTTCAGATCTTTTTTGGGGCGACCAACACGTGGCATTTTATACCTATAATCAACAAAACAAGAAATATAAAAATATAAATTAATATAAAAATACATAATATCAGTTGAAAATAAGACAATATACAACAAAATTCATATGAAAACTAATAAAAAGCAACAAATAGATCTCACACACATAGGTCTGTTGATCATTGAAAATTAAAATTAACATTGATCTTCATGGAAGGTTATGCACATTGCCATCACCAAAATGAAATTTCTTCTATAACAAGAAATATCTCAAATTGTTTTTTAGTAATTGTAGTGTAGAAGGCATCACGATTCACAAGGACAACAATCACAAAAAAGGGGATGCACAAAGCAAAACAACAGTTGGCAGTTCGAGTGCGGCAAGTCTATGCAACGTGTGTCATGTATGGATACTTCTTGACAAGAGTTCACAAACACTTCCAACTGGAGAAGAGCATTAATATGCTTCCTTTTGTCTCAAATGAAGAAAGTGATTCTCAACAGTTGAATTACACCCACCCAGAATTAGAAGGTAGAAATTGGCAAGAAAATTCAGCTATACAAGGTGGTGTGGCTGGATAATAAATAATGAATAAAAATCATGCACGATTATTTCCCAACACTACTAACACTAGATGATTAGGATAGCCATGAATATTAACATGCATGGTTCCATGATTGGTATGTATGTTAACAACTACATATGGTTGAGAGTGGAGGTGGGCAACTAAAAGTCCAAATTTCAATGCTCAACAACTTTACATTTCAATTTATGGTTCTAATTACATCACACATAAAATTATAGACATGCATGTGTGTACATTTCAATGTTAATGTTCTAATTACATTTCAAATAAAATTACAAACATGAAAGAGTGTGCATTTCAATTGTTTCAAATACTCTTATTGTGTGTTTTGCTTTAGGAAAATAAAAACAACAAATGGCTCTATCTCTCTCTCTCAGTTGTTACATGCCTTTATTAGTGGAATATTTTTCTTCATCTATTTATCCTTCTTTTATATAGTAAAAAAAATGCATTGAACAATGTACAATGGTTTGGGATGTTTCAAATCATTCCATTGCATCTCAAGTCAACTTGTTGTAATGAACATAATATTGACTAGTCAACACATATAAACATATTATCACATGACATTGTAAAGCCATCACTCATTCTATCTTATTAATTATTATTGTCCTATATGGATTTATATCTATTGTTTTTTGTATGTTGGATTTCTCTATAATAAATTAACATTATTCATTTCACTATTGCAAACATGTGATATTAGACGTCTCTAGGATTAAAATATAGGTAGATATACTTTGATCAATGTCGTTGTTGTATAGGGATTTAAACAATACTTTGATTGATTGAATAACTTCCAATTTTTTTATCCTTCAAAATGCTTGTTTATATTTTTGTAAAAATAAATAAAGTGAATGAACAATAATCAATTCACTCATGAGTGTGAGTTTTTCTAGTGTAATTAAATTGCTTTCTATATCATGGCCAAAAACTTGTGTTTCAGCATTTTAAATTTCTTTGTTTAATTTAAAAAGATATAAAAAAATTATTTTCTTACTTCTTGATTTATAAAACTGAAATCCATATTACATTTAGTAAAAAATATGATTGACATATTGAAAA
>APFE030436971.1:0-48863 GCA_000404065.3 Pinus taeda | reverse complement strand
AAAAAATTGTTGTTAAATCTTTTCCACTTACATCTTATTATTCTCTTTTTACTCATTATTCTTCTATGTTCATTTCATTAACTAAACTTTTATCTTCAAAATAAGTTATTATGAGAGACAATTGATTGTAAATCACTTTACCCTTAACTTTATTGGAAATGAAATTGATAATCTTTCAATTTTTGTTCCCCTTAAATATCTTATATTGTGCTATTATTAAATCAATCTATGTATCACTTTGGTCTAGCTTCATGAATTAGAGTTTGGGATACATAATTCATTTGGGATACAATGTTAATGAAATTGATAATCTTTCAATGTTTGGTCCCCTTAAATCTCTTATATTGCGCTATTATTAAATCAATCAATGTTTCGCTTTGGTCCCAGTTCACCAATTAGACTTTGGGATATTATGTTTTGGAGCATACATTCATAGTCAACACAAATGTATGAGCAAAATTAATGACCACTCATTTGAAATTATTATTAATTCTTATAAATTGAATAAATTAAGCTTAATTGCAACTAGGGGAATGAGGTGTTTTTGCATTTAAATTGAATTAACTAAACGTATGAATTATGTGTCTAAATTAAAATGAGTATGGAAATTTTAAAGACGGTCTTCAAATTGAACATGGAAAATTTGAAAGATGGAAAAAAATTTCCAAGTTTAAAAATGTTAGAAAATCTTATTAATCCTCAATATTAAACTAAAAAATGTTTAGCAATATTTTTGTAAGAATACTAAAATTTTTAATTATTTTATAGTCTCTAAATTAGTATAAAATTTAGGCGAACCATTTTTAGAATAAACTGAAATTGGAAAATCTTTTTTTTTTATAAAACCATGGAAAATTAACTCACTTGGAAACATTGGCCCCTATAACTTTCCTTGAAAAACAAAAAAAAATCATTTGCCTTTAATGTCAATATTACAATAATAAAAAAAAATCACTTGAATACATTAAAAATATATCATAGATTCATCTTAACCTAGTCCAAAATTATATCATAGATTAATCTTAACTTAGTCCAAAATTATCACCAATATATTATTAGGCATTAAGCTAATTCTATAATATAACAAATATTCGTATAAAAAAAAAAATATTCACAAAATTAAAAAAACCTCTGTAATGTTTTTAAATAATTAATTTATAACCAATATTTAATAAAACTAAAATTAAACAAAACATTTACTCTCATTTACATATTTTTATTTTAACTTATATTTTTTATTAATTATATATATTAATAACATAGAAATATATATTAATAAAGTATTTGTAACATTCCATTAAAAAAAATTCACGTAAAATTCGGAACAAATCTTTATAAATATAAGCCATTTTTATTTTTTAAATCTAATATCTCTTTAGTCCAACTTTTTCTAATTTCCTATCTAAGTATATCAATCTTATAATTGTGTGCTTTTAAACCACTAGTACATATGAAAGGAATAAGGAATAATGTTTGCACAACACATGTATATCCTATTTATTTTTACAATTTTATTTATCTTTACCATTTGTAATTTTGAAAAATACATTTTGCTGGCAAAATGTTTAATTATACATGTTAAAGTTATTAATAAATGGTTAGTTTTATTTAAATTATAGTTTTTTAGACAACCAATCAAATTATTCATTTTTTTTTTTCTTGTCCATAAATAAAGAAACTAACAATAAATTGACCTCTTTCTTATTTATCCAATTTTAAAATACTCTTTGAATCAAAATAAAAATAAATAAATTAGAAATTAAGAGTAAATATGATGAATAATGAGTCTGGAGTATGCCGTAAAACTGCACTGCTCCTGTTTGAGTAAGAACTGGTCTTCTTCAGACGTAAGGAAACAGGTTAACTGCTCCTGTTTGAGTAAGAACTCATTTTCCTTGGATGTAAGGAAACATGTTAATGACCCGAGACTGAGAGGCATCTGGCAGGGGTGAAAGCCTACCTCCAGCAGGTTATTTTAGGTGGCGTGGTTTTCCTTAAATAACTGTGATGAGTCCTTTGAGAATCAGAGCCAGACATAGCTATCCTGGCTTTTGATTTGACAACTAAATTATGATAAAATTTTCCACCTTGTATAAAACTGTATTATTTATAAAACTATATTATAATAAATACATATACCATTTATCTTGATTTTTTAAAATAGATTAAGATAGAAATAACCTGACATGTCCTCCTCCCTGTCAGGTTATTTCTATCTTAATCTATTTTAGTTGGAAATATCCACTTCAATTAAAATCTACCATCTATTAACTTATATTCATTACAAATTCCTAGAATATGAGATTCAATTCAAATCTACCATCTCTTAAAATCGCAGGTATTTATAGTAAAAATGAATCTAGCCATTTGGGAAGTCCCTATTGCCTTTGATATGTGCAATCTTAGATTATGCATAAATAAGTCTTGCGTATAATTTCAATGAACAAAAATAATTTCAGCAAACAAGAATACGTTATGCTATATATCCCTTGAAATCGACTTCTTAACCTCTTAGTATTTTAAACTTGTGGAAAAAAGTAATTCGTTGGGATGTTAACTTACCTCTTTAACCTCTTAGTATTTTAAACTTGTGGAAAAAAGTAATTCGTTGGGATGTTAACCTACCTCTTTGACTAATGAAAGAAATAATGTAAAGCTGAGAGTGATAGATGTTTCAATCATGGCAGTCATGGAATACACCAATTACATATAGGTTGGGTAGATGGACATGAGTATATTACACAATGCCCAATTCAACTGGGTGGAAGTTACACATACAAATTCATCAATGTTGATCAAGAAGGAACCTTGTGGTGGCACACTCATGTCTCATGGCTCCGAGCTAGGGTCCTTGGAGCAATCGTGATCTATCTGAAGAAGGGTAATTCATATCCTTTTCCTAAACCCAAAGACAAAGCTACAATTGTTTTAGGTGAGTGCAATAGGTTTATATAGTTCACAAAATCATTTTTGATGCACTTAATTTTTTTTATGGAAATAGTATAAAGTATACTGGTCGGTTTGTGGGGATACTCCTCATTAGTCTCCCTTCTACATGCAGCAAAAGGAGACCTGTCTACTAGCAAGAAGAGGATCATTATACGCTGGGAAGAGGAGGCCTTAACCAGCCCTAGACACAATCAAAGAGGAGTCTACATAAGCTACCCTAGCCGCAGTCCTCAAGGTTGATGTAATCCGCAATTAAGGGTGACACTTACACGCTATCAGAGGAGCCCTAACGAAGCCTACTAATCTATTGTTTGATGATGCCCTAATCCGCAGTTATGATGAAGCCCTATTTGCAACAAAGGAGAGTTGATGAGTAGTGAACCTATACACTGTAATAAGGACCCTTAATATGTAGTTTAGAAGGGCTTCTATTTGTTGTCATCTAGCCGCAACAAAGTAGCCATCATACAGAGTGAAACTGGAATAAGTTAAGGGACGGTTTGAGCCTCCCTCTTGTAACTGTGTGAGAATGGTTCCTTCTTGTAAGGACGCCGAGTTAAAAGAAGCAGTGGATCAACCCTGTTGGGATATCATTGGAAGATCAAGAATAATGTTTATGTTGCTATAGGAAAACTATGTGTTAGGCTATAGGCCATAACACCAAACTCAAATATTTCTTATGGGTATTTGAGGGTTCAAATCATTAGCTTAATCTAACAAGGTGTTGTGTATAATGTTGTTGAGATCTAAGGCTAATTTTGATGACTATATGATGTTGCCTAGAGAAAATGGACTAATTGCTAGATGCAGGGTAATAAGAACCATTGGTATTTCACATCTCATGTTTGTGGATGACCTGTTGTTTTCTAGAAAAATAAGTTGAGCAAACTACAAGCATTGTGTAACATACTTTCCAGATTTGGGGTGGCATCTAGAATTATTATGAACAAAGATAAATTTGTTCTCTGATTACTAGTATCTTGCCTCCAAGTCACTAGCACATTTACTAACATGATACAAGTAACTCATTCAGAAATTGGGAATATGAAAAAATACCAGGAATTGGGAATCTGCAAACAAATAAAATCCAGTACATTAGGAAGCTTGTGGAATGTGCTCCTCTCCAAGCATAAATTGTGCTTAAACCTTGCTTGACAGGTGTTTGCTGAATCATGAATCTATGCTCCTCTCCAGCTTAAATCGTTGTGAAACCTTGCTTTGGGCAGCCTTCGCGCACAACCCAGTAAAATTACAGACCCAATACATGACCCATATTGACATCTAGTGGCTCTCAATTGAAATTACCAAATGAAATGGTATCAAAGGGTAATTGTGAAATAATAATTAATAAGAACTTGGATCATATGCACAATTAGAAAAAACAACTCAAAAAGAAACTGTTGTTTTTTAAATGAGAGCAACTTACAAACTGCCAAATGTAATGGTATTAAAGGGTAATTTTGACATAATAAGTAATAAGAACTTGCATCATATGAACAATTAGAAAAAACAACCCAAAATGAAATTGTTGTTTTTGAAATGAGAGTTTCTCAAATGAAATTTAAGTTTTAACATGAAAGGGAATTCACAGATTCAACATTCTTAAAATTTTAATTTCAGAAAAAAATGAAATTTAAAAAAATGTTGAAAATTTAATAGCCCTTCTTAAAAAATTTTAAGATATTATTCCAATTTTTTTTTAAATGACAAAAATCATATTTTAATTTTTTTTTAACGAGTAAAAATTTCCACTTACTTCTCTCACGTGCCAAAGGCCCTTTGAAGGGCAAGCTCTGACGTCTTCAATTTTGAATGCTGTTAATCCCCACTATCTTCATCCTTCAGTGTCATATTATAATCGGATTATTATAATAGCCGTTGAACTTTATTTCCAGCACGAGATCTGTAGGTGCCTGCAGATTTACAAGGTCAAGGTCAGCGTTAATTAATTAGACGCCTGTTGAATACTGTTGCCTGATTAGATTTTGCCTCGTCATTGAATAGGATATTGATAGTACTGATATCTCATCATTATATAATTTGAAAATGAAAATGCGAATAAAGGAGAGCAATTCAAGGCATAAGGGGCGACCCCCTGTGCATACAATATTTGGAGTAAACAACACCATCGGAGTTGTTCAAGTGTATTTTCATTTTAATATTTATGTCTAAATTTAAATTTAATAAGCATTTATGTTTTATATAAATATAAGTAAAATAAATCATATTATTTAGATGTTTAGATGTTTATGATATAATAGAAAGAGTATATGTTTATGATATAATAGAATGAGTAACTTCGATGCGGGTGGAAACCAAGATCATTAATGGCCACCTTTCGGATTGCTGACACTAGGGCTTGCCAGGCGATGGGTTGCGCTCTGCTTCAGGGTCATCTCAGACAAAACCTGGTCAGCGTGCACGCTGCAATAAATGGCCCCTCGGGCCGAGATCTGGAAGCAGATGGTATTCAAATGACGCCTCTTGAACCCTCTGTTCATCCCCCATTCCTTAGCTTCTGTCCACCTCACGTCGGAATTTCTTGTAGCAGAATTGCCACATGGAGACGATGTTGGCTCCTCTGCTGTATTGACCTCGGCAATGGGCACCATTACTCCCACTCCAGGCACTGCCCTTTAAGTCCTGCTTAGGTGCCCTGTATCCACAACCTGTTCTCCCTTCCGTCCTCTTATCCAGCTGATTTACACTCCATCCTCACTGGTATGGTCCGTCATCGCATGAGGAGTTATAGAGGAGGAACCCAACGAGGCAACGCTTGCTCTCAGGCAGCGTAGAGCTCAGCTCCTGCCTCTCCCCCTCATCACCATGAGAATTCGCCTCCCCCTAGGTCGTCGCATAGTCATTATCCCCATACGCGCAGTGGGCGGGGGCAAGGGTCAGCGTCAATGGCTGCGCACAGGGATGTTATGCTCCACACTGCAATTTCTCCATTGCGTCCAGGTTCTGTCCCTCATTCGACCCAATTTAGGTTCCAGAGTAGCCTGAATAGACCCATCATAACTGCCAATGTGACTATCGTTTTCTCCGAAGAAGATGAGCAGAAAAATGACTAAGCAAGGAACTTTGAAGAGCACTCTCAGGAGGTGAGAAATCCGGAAATGGGTAGGGGTTCTGAGAAAAAGTCGAAGGATGACGGCGGAGGTGTAATCCACAACGAACTGCATGGTGGAGAAGCTCACGCAAGTGACATTCAGTGAGCTGGTGGTTGCTCTGCAGGAGCTGCAATAACGATGGAGTTCACTGGCAGTTCAAGCAACCACCAGCATGTAAGGGAGCCTCCAAGTGGTGCAGCGCAAGGCGACGTGGCGGAGAAGGATGAAGATTTGGACCAGTATGCCTGCCTCATTGTTGAGGAGACACCTGACGAGGATGAAAACAAATGACACCACGTGGCATCCGTTGCCACCCACGAGCCAGCTCAGCCGTCAACTGCTGACGGGTTGGTCTAGTCATTTGCTATTTTTGTTGTCTGTTTGTCTGATCAGAGGATTTGTAGTTCTGTTGTCGAGTTCGGTGGCACTGGGTTGCATCTTTTTCTGGATTTTGCTTCAAAACATGGATCCAAGTCCTATGTATGGGTTTCCTTTGGTAACAGTCCCGGGATATATGTTTGGTCTTTTTGCAATGTCAAACTGGTTTCCCGAATCTGGGGCAGTTTAGATTTTCTTGATGAACTCTAGCAGCAGCGATTGAGGCGGGACCTTGGTGTAATTATATTTTTTGCTTTATTAATAGAATTGACCTTACATGGAAAAAAAGAAAAGAAAAAATAAAAAATAAAAAAAAAAGGAAAAAAAAAAAATATAGTATGAGTAAAATATAAAGTGCTAAGACCATTATAAATAAAATATTAAATTAATTATATATATATATATTATATATTATATTATATATATATATAACTGTTGAGAGATTGATATAAATATAGGTAAAAGAAGAAATCACATTATTTAGATGTTTATGATACACTAAAAAGAGTAAAATTTAAGTGTTAAGGTCGTGCTTTTTATATTATGATACATTAATATAAATCAAATTTTAAGATATTTATAAATATTAATTGTATGATAAAAAATAATATTTTTAAAAGTAATGAAGAAATAGTATATAGAATTAAATTTTTATTGAGATGATAAATTATTTTTATGGATTTTTATTGTTCCATATAAAAAGGATTTATGAATGACCAACTTTTTTGAGGAGGAAAGCTTTACATCCATGTCTTTTGCATAAATTGTTGAAAGAGGAATAGAGTCCTTTGCTATACTTGCAATTATTGTTCGTCATTATAATCATTATCTTGTTTATTTCTCTCTTACTTTTTTTAGGAGGATAAGCATAAACATGTGTAAACATGTGGAGAAACACCTTGTAAATATCCTAAAAGATGACATCCAATAATGAAATGTCATATTCTCATAATCTAAAATCTAATTGAAAATTAAGAAAATGAATTCAAAATAAGATTTCAATTGTTAACATAAAGTACAACTCCACATTTCCTCAAAATCTAGAAACAATTTTCAAAACATACCCAATAATTAAGCTAATAAAAAAATTGAAAATAAATAAATAAATAAATAAATAAGGTTTCTTTATTCAAATCAATACAATAATATAAAACCAAACTAGGATGCTACATCCATTAAGTCATAAATCATTACCTGTTTTCATATTTCGAATGTAAGTAATTCACTTTTAATAATATAATCTCCACGATTAAAATGTTAAAATGTTAAAGCATCACAAACATTATAATTCTTTTTTATTGCATCCTTAAAACATCCCAATACCCACCACTCCTTCGTGCACTCACAATGCTTAAGTTAATAGTTAATTGTTCGCAAATATGATAATAAAATAGATGAAATGAATTCTTGGACTATAAAGAAGGCGTTTTAGAGAAACCCGAATATCTAGTCTATGCTTGATTTCTACTTTAAATATTAGTAATAACTACGAGACTTCATTTGCAAACATTATATTTTCCTAAAAATGACTGATATATTTTCCTAAAAATGACTGATATATAATGTAGTTTTCTATTATTTATAAATTTTACAAGCATTTCATTAAATATTTAACGAATAATCAATTATTATAAAAAGCATAGAAATCAAATATTTCAATAACTATTTTGACCAAAATTTATATCTAGAATTTTCATTAAAAAATATATATTTACACACCTCAAAACTTAATAAAAAAACAATTCACTAAATATTTTGGTTATAAATCAATTAACAAAAACAAATTATTCATCCATCATAATTATAAACCAACTAACAAAGACAAATTATTCATCCCTCATATTTTGATATTGATTATGTATAATCTTTGGTTAAACAAATAATAAAGCTTGGTAACATTTTTGTCATACCAAACTAGTGAGCAAATAATGGTCCATAATTTTAAAAAGTCCATATCTCTATCTTTACATAATTTTAAAAATTTCCATATCTCTATCTTGATGTACCACTGAAATGTAACAATATCAATCCAAATGAATTATGGATTTGGAAAAACTCCAATTACCTTACAAAGCAAAACCACTTCATATTATAAATACCTATTTAATCTTCATATGTATTATCTTCCAATAGTACAACCCTTCTTGCAATAATACACCCCATAACCCCTTTTTCTTCACATATATCTTCCAATAATACAACCCATCTTGCAATAATACACCCCATAACCTCTTTTTCTTCACATAACTATCCTTACACGACCCTCTATTAAGAAGATGGTTGATCTACATATCATACTCTTGCTTCCTATACGAAAAAACCAAGTCCGTGAAACAAAGATTTCACTGTTTTCTAGAAAAAAATCCGAGACCTGCTCCACCTTTCTTTTTTCTATTCAGTGCACCAAAAAATATCAGATGTGTTGAGGAAGATAAAAGTGTTCTAGTAACACTTTAAGGTGACTTATCGAAAAACAATTAGCAGTGTTAAAGAGTATTTTGGATTGAAAAAAATACTGTATTTAAGTATCGTTTATTATTATAATTATTTTTAATTTCAATTATATAATTTAATTATGATTAAAAAAAAAATACAAATAATTTACAAATTTAGAACTTATTAAATATAGTATTAAAAATATATATTATTTAAAATTTGAAAAAATATATATTTAAACGATTATAATGTTCGCCATTATTTAATGTCCAAATTAGTCATAAACAAGATCATAAGGCAATGTCCATGGCTCAGACACGCATCTAAAATTTTTAAAGTAATGCCAAAATACTTTCAAAGTATTCTATTATATGAAAAAGTATTAATAACCAAATCCAAAAGGATTATTGGGCTTTGATTAGTAGGCTAGCTTATTTTGACATGAAGTTAAATTAAGTGGTTAGGAGACTAGTTCCAAATTATTGGCATGAATATATCGCCTTTGTCTGACTAGAAGAATGTGTTTAATTATTAGAATGAATATATTGTCTTTATCTAATTAGAAGAATGTGTTAATATTTAGAAAAAAATGTTTGCAATATAGGAATTTTGAGGGAAAAAGTGAATGTTAAAATGAAAAATTTATTAACAAAACCAAATTTAAAAGAATCAATAAAATTCAAGATGATAATCTTATTACTAGGAGTAAATCTTTTTGAATGAAAATGGAAAAATATTCTTTTAATCATATTTTTAACTGATCTCCTTATAAGTTTACTCAAATTTCAGGTGTGGGCACTTATTGTATGTGGAATTAAATTCCACATCTAACAAGCACCCACAATGTATACTTCTAAAAAGATGAAAATGTATAAAAATATGTTTTCTTGAAAGAAAGATATTTTTTTAAAGTATTTTCATTTTTTCAAAAGTGTGCGTATACTCAAAAGCATGGGTAATCATTGGATGCAAAACCTAAAATAAACATGTTTTTTCATGTATCTTCAATTTTTTTTCGGTGTGGTTATACTCAAAATTTTGCAAAATGAATACTCGTTAGGTAAAGAATCTAATTCTACAACCATTAAATGCCCACACCTAAAATTTGAATAAATCTAAGAAAAATTAAAATATAAATATAATAACCTAAATACGGAAATAATTTCATATCATCCCCAACAACAACTTTAGAGAGAATTGATATAAGAGGGGCACTACAAGAAGGTTGCTTAGGGAAGAATTCAGTGCTAGTATTGAGGGCCATGAAGATATGGAAGATTGCACGGAGAATTAAACACTCTCTTATAACATATTATAACCATCTTGCTAATATTACCATTACTCTGTTTATTTCAGGATGTTGATAAGGAGCACAGAGATGACGCAGTGAGTAGTATGGTATATGAAGCAGGGGCGAGAGTGCGGGACCCCATCTATGGTTGTGCAGGGGCAGTTTGCCAGCTGCAGCAGCAGGTCTGCGATTTGCAATCTCAATTGGCCATTGCTCAGGCACAGATCCTCAATTTGCATTGCCAGCAGGCAAATCTCATGGCTTCTTTCACACCCAACCATTCTAGCTTTGGCAAAGGAGGAGAACCAGCTGATTATGACTATGATGAGCCCTTGGGGTCTTCCTGGACGGACAGCCCAGCGTCCCAAGTAACAGATGGAGAGAAGGATATTAATACCTTGTTGCAGGAGATGTTTACATGGAGCCATAATGGAAAATAATATTTCCATGCTTGATAGGGATAATGTTAGCTCCATATTACAGTCACATGTACAATAAGGGGGCATTACAAGGTTTGAACAGGAGCAATAGTTGGGATCGGTGAAGCCCCATGGCTGAGTGTACCTGCATGGTCCTCGTAGAGCAGTCTAGCCACCCATTTTCCCCTCCTACACGGGAAAGTACTTAAAGTCCTTAATAATCTGTAGGGTAACCATAAGAATATGGACATGATGTATCTAGTAAGGGAATTCGATGTAGGTCAGTGTTATGTACTTTTGGGAAATTATCATTGGAATGTTGGAAGTCAGAGATTTTATGTCTGGAACTTTGTACATTTAATGAAGTTCTGGGCATAAAATTGTCACTTCAATATTTTCTATAGATTCGAAGTCTAGTAAAATGCCTTAGACGATTTCCCCACGTACAACGCTATTGTTATTGTTAACCCACATGACCAGAGCTAATGCTTGGATCATTACACGTTATTAAATTATGGAACTTTGAGAATAATTTACATGTGTCAGTTATCTTTCAATTTTTATAATTATTCTGAGCAAGGAATGGTTCTTCTCAATTATGAGCCTGTTTAAAATTAATTTGCGAATTCATTTGTGTTATGGGTTGAATATTAATGTGTTTATGGTACCCACAAAGACTTTTCTTTGTAGAATATAGTTATTTTTTCTCTGTCCTTTGGTTATTTGTCATCGATTAAATAATATCATTTGAAGAAAATTTTGCAAGAGTAGAATAGACGCCTCTAATAACCTCATAAATTTCCAAAGAAAAAGGAAATGGGAAGACGACGGCTGCTAAGTCCCGTGAAAAATACTGTACAATTTTATTTCCAGAGCGGTTGGGTAGAAACTGTTCCGTGCCGTGTTTTTCAACGTTACGCTCTTCTGTCACTCTCAGTTTGTGTTGTGTTCGTGATCGCATTTACTAAAAAGACTACCTTAATTACGTACCTAATTCATCTTGAATCAATATTATTAACCTAATGTGAATTAAAGTTTTAATTTTTTTTTATACATATTATTTTAATTATAATTATAAATTGATACGCGTGTGATTACCCGTGATTTAAGAAATGTGAATAGAAAATTAAGAGATTCAAAGTTCAATTTTCCACATTGTAATTATGCATATGAAAAAGTATCTATCCAATAATAAAATTTAATAATATAATAATATATATGTTAAAAAAAAAGTGTTAATAATCAAGAAAATAATATAATGTTAACCAAAAAATAAAACAAAATTTATAACAATAAATATAAAGAGAGATAAAGTAATTGATGGTGAAAATTTTATAATTTGTCTAGATGCTTTTACTTTTAGTACCAAGGATGTGTATAATTTCTTATGTCCTCAATATGTATTTTACAAGTGACATCTAAACTAATATTGATATTATAGCCCACAATGAAGGAGATGTGAAATTCCTTCCATGCTCAATATAGAGTTGACATATATGAGTATCTATGTTTACTAATATTTGAATATCAACTTCCTATAGGTAGGAAAGAGAAATAAAAAGTATTTTATTATTGAGCTTAAATAAAATATTTCAGTGCCTATATTATATCAAATAATTTTATATCAACTTGATATCTAGAAAGAGAAAAATATTTAAAATAAATTAATAGAGATCAACCTTATCCCATATCTATCAAGGTCAAAGAGAGGTCAAAATTGTGGAGGTGCAAGCTCTTCTTTAGGTTTTGTAGGGTAAAAGAGGTTTACACCTCAAAAGATTTTATCCTTTGTAATGCTTAATAAATCATGGATTAAGATGGATCTATGCTCATAATTATAAATCCAGTTAAATTTAGTTGGTATAAGAGCAAAGTGGATAGCTTTGTAATTTTGAAAATACAAATTAAATATATTAGTACATTATCAAGCTAATGAATTATATTAATTGAATAATTTAAAATTGTTTTAGTTTTATATACATATAAAATAAATATGGTTTATTATTTATTTAGATTTAAAATATTTTAAGAAATTGGTAGGCATGTTAATATTAAAAAAAATGATCTTGTTTTAAGTCATTATGTGGACATTATTTTTATTACTTAAGATCTATTAAACATGTTTGGAGAGTTTAAAGTTGTTTGGATAGTGAATTGACTTTGACCATGAATTTGGTTCTTAGAGGGGTCACCGCCTCCTCAAAATTTTGAGGTGGCTATTTATCATGAGCTAGTTTTTGTGATGGGAAGTTTGTGAAACCTTAACTCTGATTCCCTTATATTTTTCCTAGGCATCCAAGTTGACTTGGTGCACCCAATTCACTTGGACCTATAGGTGATATAATATTGTGATTCATTTCATCTTGTCAATTTGTCCAATCCGAGACCAGATGACTTTGGGCTACACCTCATTCACTAAAAGTCTAATTCAATCGATATTGGTTATGATTTACCACTTAAACATTTGTGCACAATAATACAACCATATACAATCATACATAGGGAAATATGGGACAAAAGTAACTTTGTATAATGTCACACAACCCAACTAGCCTAACACCCAAAGCAATTTTACAAAGTGTTACAAGTTCAGAGCTTTAGGCTCGTAGAAATATTACATAGGTACATTAAGCATGCATGACTCATACACATTCACCAACCATCTAGACAATCCAACGATCATCAGACAAATCTCATTCTTTCATCATGTTGTTGCAACTCTTGGTTTGTGCTAACCCTTGGTTGAGTGACTTGTGTGGTTGCTTCTTGACAAAGGCAATTTATCACCTCAAAATTCCCAGTTTCTCCATGCACCCTTCCTTTCCTAAACTCCCAAAAAAGTGTCTCAACATGTGGCTCTACCTCTGGTTTCTTAGATTGTCTCAACTAAGGAAAATTTTAATGATGGAAAATTATCTTGAATTTTAAAAACATTGGTGAATCTCACTAGTCCCTAATAAGAAAACTATAAAATGTTTATTGATGTATTTGTAAAAGCATCCAAATTTATAATGATTCTATATATACTCTCTATATAATATTGGATATTTTTAAGGTCAAATAATTTTATATTTGAAAATTTGGGCGAATCATTTTGATAAAAAATGGAAATTGGCTAATCTTTTTTTTGGAAAAATCATGGAAGATTAGCCCACCTGCGAATATTAGCCCCTAAATTTTCCATGGGACTCTCATCTCGTGCCCCTTAGACCAATAGTGCAAAAATTTGTCTGCCTTTCAGCTGCATCAATCCTCAAACTTATGTGTATAAATATTTTCAGTTCAATCTTGTATTGTGTTGACCCAATGGCATGACTCTCTAATGCGCCCTTCATGTAGCACAATATAACATCCTAGGGCGCACCCAAACAACATCACCCGAGTAGCAAAATTATTTCAAATACTATGCCCCTATGCTAGTTTAGCTAGGGCACCAACTCTATGTGACTTCCCTTCAATTACCTCTATGCCCTTCAAAAGTTTTGCATGAATTTCCTTAGTTCATACACTCTTGCCTCAAATCGAGTTAAGTCTTCACTATATATTGCACACTACCTTGTATGCCTTGCATTGAATACAATCTAATTCTTTGGTTCATTCCATGCTAGAATTTATATGTAGCCATCCTCCTCCACAAAGTGTTGCATTCTACAATGTTAGAAGGAGCTAATGCCTCAACCATGTGTGCATGCCCATTTCTTTTGTACGTCTAACCTCTCTAATACTGTGCAAACATGCTTATTCCTTCATGAGCCATCATGTGTGATGTTCATTTCACATGACCTGCCAACTCATCTGATGTGCAAGCAACCTTGATCGTGAAGTGTCATGCATATTAATTTGTGTTCCCAAATCCCCTTTGGGTGTTTTATCATGCACGAAATCGAACCTGCCCAGTATAATATCAACTTTCCCATTTCATTGCTAGGCATGCTCATCTCACCATGTGCTAACCCTACATTTTACAATTCTATCATCTCAATATGGCATCCCATAGGTTGCTCATGTGATTGATCAACTAAGGGTCTTACATCCTCCTCCACCCATAGTCATTTCGATCCCAATAACCTCCAACGAAAAAAAATTATTGTCTCCAACTTTACTTGAATTAGTGCCCTATCCTCCATAAAAACCCCAAATTTATTGTCTCCAACGTTGCTTGAATTAGTACCCTATCCTCCATCAAAAACCCTAAATTTTAGTTCACTAAAACCCCATATTTCTATAAGTGAAAAACCCTATATTTCTCATGACTAGAAGCCCAAATTTTCCTTGAAACTATCGTAAATGTTGAATTTCCATGAGTTATGTTCCTCCCATACAACAACTATCTCTCTCATGTCTTCGCACAGTACATGCTCCCACGTTTTGAACAAGTTGGGTGATCAAGCCAACTTCACACCCAATCCGTGAGTGTGCAATTCTCCATCTCTAATATAGTTGTTTCTTTCCATGTCAATCACACTACTCAACCTCAAACATAAAAATTGTTTTGAACCAGAGCTATCTTTGGGATATGTGAAGCCCCATGGCTGAGTGTACACCCATGGTCCTCGGAGAGCAGCCTAGCCACCCATTTCCCCTCCTCCACTGGAAAGTACTCAAAGTCCTTAATAATCTATAGGGTAACCATAAGAATATTGACGCGATGTACCTATGGGGGGATTAGATGTAGGTCAGTTTTATGTACTTTTGGGAAATTCTCATTGGAATGTTGAGGATCAGATTTATATCAGGAACTGTCACTTCAATAGTGTATTAAAATGCCTTGACCCTTTGCCAAAATACATAAAACTAATTATATAAATTTTCTTTGACTCACAAGGTGGCTACTATTCACCCACATGACCAGAGCTAATGCTTCGGATCATGATACGGTATTAAACTATGGAACTTCGAAAATAATTTGCATGTGTCAATTATCTTTAAATTTGTCTGTGAGCACGTGATGGTTCTTGCCAATTATGAATCTGTTTAAAATTAATTTGCAAGTTCATTCGCCTCATGCATTGAATATTAGTGTGTTTATGGTACCACAAAGAGAAGCCTTTGTAGATTATGCTTTTCTTCCCTTTTTTTCCCTGTCCTTTGATGGTTGTCCTAGATAAACTATACCATTTGAAGAATTTTCTTGTGTCACTTTTGAAATGTAAATTAAGAATAGAATAGACGCCTCTCATAAGCTTTCCGAAAAAAAAGGGGAAGACGACGCCTCAGCGGTCCAGTGAAAATTACAGTACAATTTGTTTTCCATGGCTGTTTCGTAGAAACCGATCCGTGCCGTGTTTTTTCAACGTCTGTCACTATCAGACTATGTTGGACTCGTGATAGCATTTTATTAAAAAAAAATTAATACCTGCCTAACACGATTCCAATCTAGAAGCAATATTATTAAGATAAATAATATAATTATTTTTTAATTATAATTCTAAATTGATTAGTTATTATTAGAATATGGTTTTCTAGAGAATATTGTCCTACATCAATCCAAATCAGATTATTTAATAATATATTAATTAAAAAATGTTAATACATTTTTTTAAATATTTGTTATAAATAAAATATTGTTATCTTGAGAGTAAATAACATAATTTAATAAAAATATATAAAGAGAGATAAAATAAGGGATGGTGAAAATCTTTAATTTCTAAAGGGTTCCTTTTACTTCATACCACCATGTTCTTTTGATTTTTAATTTGTATTTTCCAATTGATATCTAACATAATATTGTTTATAGTACAACCCACAATGAAGGAGATGTGAAATTCCTTCCATGCTGAATAGAGAGTTGACATATGAACATTTATGTTTACTAATATTTTAATATCAACTTCATATAGGTAGGAAAGATAAATAAAAGATATTTTAATATTGATCATAAATAGAATATTCCTCCACCATCTAAAATTTTCTCACCTGTATGAACTCATGATTTAAGATTGTTTTGGTTTTACTCCGGATGAGAAACGAGCTCTGCTAGGGTTTCCAGCAAATCCTGAAGCATTTGACAGGACTAGCTCTACATTATCTGCAACCATCGTTTTCGTATTGGAGGGCTCTGACAGGGGGGGAATGAGCACCCCTGCTGGGGGGAGATATCCCCTCCTATTGAAGTGTGGTAACATGTGAAATTAGGGGAAAAAAGGAGTGTTGCATGGCCATGGAGTTGGCCCTAATGAGGGACCTGTAATGGGAGACTAATGTCAAGCACGAATATGTGGCAATGCCTCCCATGTGCCACCAAGAGACCCATATTTGTGATACCCTCTAACAAACTAGAGAACTGCCACACATACATGAAGGATCATGCCCTGATCTGTAAATTTATTGGGATATGACCATTAGAAAACGATTTGATCAAGTGGATCCAACTAAAATGGTAACCCAAAGGCCATATAGATCTAAAGCTTGGAACTTGAGGGTTTTCTACAGTAATATTCGCTAGCCTGGAGGACAAGGAGAGGGTTTTTGAAAATGGACCATACTTTTACTATAATGTAGGGATTTTTATGAGATATTGGAAGGAATGCTACAATCTAGATTAGGAACAATTTATGGCCGCCCCCGTCTTGGTTCACCTCTTCACTCTTCTAGTAGATTTATGGGATCCCGAAATCCTGGAAGGGATAGGCAACTCCATTGGAATATTCATGAAAGTAGCTGAATCGACCCGTCGTGGGAGATACACTTCGTATGCCCACATTTGTGTTTACATGAATATCGCTTAATCCCTCCCTGAATTTGTGGATCTGGAATACCAAGACGAGTTCTAGCAGTAGCCACTAGATTACAAGCACATCCCTTTTCATTATCTTCACTGCCATGACTATGGCCATTTGTATAAGGCCTGCCCATTGAATCAAATAGAACCAGAAGTTGGGTCTCAGCCAAAAGATCTGACTCCACTGCAAGAGGATAATGAGGGTTTTAAAGTGGTCTCACATAAGAAGAGGAATGTGAAACAATCCCAAATGCATTCGGCAGGAAAGCAATGAAATCCAAAGAATCAAAATCATTTTGGGGTTCTATGGGATATGGGGGAAAGTTGCAAAGTTGCCGATCAACCAAAAAAATCGGCACAAGGGAGAGAACCAATCAAAACAAATTCACAATAGATAGAATACTTCTATTTTCACAATAAATAACATAATTTTACAAGAAAATATATAAAGAGAGATAAAGTAATTGAAGGTGAAAATTTTCTCCACATGTGTGTAATTCCTTATATCCTCAATATGTACTTTACAAGTGACATCTAAATAATTCCTTATGTCCTTAATATGTACTTTACAAGTGACATATAAAACAATATTGATAGTATAGCCCACAATGAAAGAGATGTGAAATTCCTTCCATGCTCAACATAGAGTTGACATAGCTGAATATCTATATTTACTAATATTTCAATATGAACTTCATATAGGTAGGAAGGAGAAATAAAATTATTTTAATGTTGACACTAAATAAAATATTTCAGTACCTATATTATATAAAATAATTTTATATAGACTTGATATCTAGAAAGAGAAAAAGATTTAATCTTAACCCAAATCTGTCATGTTCAAAGAGGCATCAAAATTATGGAGGTGCAAACTCTTTATTTTTTTGTAGGGTAAAAGAGGTCTATACCTCAAAAGATTTGATCTTTTTTAGTGCTTAATAAATCTAGGATTAAGATGGATTTATATTCATAATTATGAATTGGAATAAGAACACACTCGATGGTTTTGTAATTTTGAAATTGGAAATTATATATCATTAATACATTATCAAGCTAATAATTTATATATAATGAAAGATTTAAAATTGTTTTCGTTTTATATACATATAAAAAAATATGGTTTATTAGTTATTTAGATTTATTTATTTTTAAGAAATTGGTAGGAATGTAAATATTATAAAAAATAAAAAATGATCTTGTTTTAAGCTATTATGTGGACATTATTTTTATACATCAATCTATTAAACATGTTTTGAGAGTTTAACATTGCTTGGATAGTGATTTGGCTTTGGCTATGAATTTGGATTTTAGAGGGCATCACTCCCTCCAAATTTTGAGGTGGCTATTTTTCATGCGTTAGTTTTTGTGATGGAAAGTTTATGAAACCTTAATTCTCATGCCCTTATATTTTTACTAGGCGTCAAACTTGACTGGTGCACCCAAGTCGCTTGGCTCTATAGGTCATGCAATATTGTGATTCATTCCATCTTGTCAATTTTTCGAATCCGAGACTACACGATTTTGGGCTACACCTCATTGACTCAAAGTCTAATTCAATTGACATTGGTTATGATTTACCACGTAAACATGTGTGCACAACAATACAACCACATACAATCATACACACGAAAATATGGGGTAAAAGTAATTTTCTATAATGTTAAGCAACCCAACTAGCCTAACAGCCAATACAATTTTACAATGTCTTACAAGTTCGAAGCTCTTGTCACGTAGAAATATTACATAGGTACATTAAGTATGAATGATTCATGCAGGTTCACCAACCATCTAGACAATCCATGGATCATCATGCAAATCTCACTCTTTCATCATGTTGTTGCAACTCTTGGTTTGTGCTAACCCTTGGTTGATAGGGTTGCATGGTTGCTTCTTGACAAAGGCATTTTATCACCTCAAAATTCCCACTTTCTCCATGCACCCATCCTTTTCTAAAATCCCAAAAATGTGTGTCAACATGTGGCTCTACCTCGGACTTCTAAAATTATCTCAGCTTGTGCCCCTTAGTCCGATAGTGCAAAAGTTTGTTCGCCTTTCAACCGCATCTATCCTCAAATTTATGTGTATAAATATTTTCAGTTCAATCTATGAATTGTGTTCACCCAATGGCATGACTCTCTATCACACCCTTCATGTAGCCGAATAGAACATCCTAGGGCGCACCCAACCAACATCACCCCATTAGCAAAACTATTCCAAATAGTATGCCCCTATGTTAGTTTAGTGAGGGCACCAACTCCATGTGACTTTCCTTCAGTTACCTCTATGCCCTTCAATGATTTGCATGAATTTCCTTAGTTCATACACTCTTGCCTCAAATCAAGCTAAGTCTTAACTATATATTGCACACTATCTTGTATGCCTTGCATCGAATGCAATCAAATACTTTGGTTCATTCCACGCTAGAATTTATGTGTGACCATCCTCCTCCACGAAGTGTTGCCTTATTCAATGTTAGAATGAGCTAACCTCTCAACCATGTGGGCATGCCCATTTCTTTTGTACTCCCAACCTCTCTAATAATGTGCACACATGTTTATTCCTTCATAAGCCATCCTGTATGATGTTCATTTCACATGACCTGCCAACTCATTTGATGTGCAAACAACTTTGATCGTGAAGCGTCATGCATATTAATTTGTGTTTCGAAGTCCCCTTTGTGTGTTTTATCATGTAGGGAATCCAACCCACAGAGTATAAGATCAACTTGCCCATTTCATTGCTAGGCATGCTCGTCTTGCCATTGACAACCCTACATTTTACAATTCTATTATCTCGATATGACATCCCATAAGTTGCTCATATAATTGACCAATTAAAGGTCTTACATCATCCTCCGTTCATAATCATTTCCATCCCTAAAAATAAAAATAACAATAAATAAATAAATATTATTTTCTTCAACTTTGCTTGAATTAATGCCCTCTAACCCAAATTTTTGTTTCACTAAAAATCCCATACTTCTATGGAGTTAAAACCCTATATTTCTCGATAAATAGAAACCCAAATTTTTCTTCCTACTATCTAAGTGTTGAATTGCAATAACTTATATTCCTCCCATACATCAACTATCTTCATCATGTCTTCGCAGAGTGCATGCTCCCATGTTTTGAACACGTTGGGTGATCAAGCCAACTTCACACCCAATCCGTGAGTGTGCACTTCTCCATCTCTAACCTAGTTGTTTCTTCCCATGTCAATCACGCTACTCAACCTCAAACATAAAAATTGTTCTGAACAAGATCTATCTTTGGAATGTTGAGAATCAGATTTATGTCAGGAACTTTGTCACTTCAATAGTCTATAAAATGCCTTTGACGCTTTGCCAAAATACATAAAACTAATTATATAAATATTCTTTGACTCACAACGTCGCTACTATTAACCCACATGACCAGAGCTAATGCTTTGGATCATTACACGTTATTAAACTATGGAACTTTGAAGATAATTTGCATGTGTTAATTATCTTTCAATTTGTCTTAGTTATATATTGTGAGCACGTGATTGTTCCTGTCGATTATGAATCTGTTTAAGATTAATGTGCAAGTTCGTTCGCCTTATGCATTGAATTTATGGTACCCATATAGACAAGTGCTTTTTTTCCTTTCTTTGTGTTCTTTGATGGTTGGTCATAGATAAAATATATGGTCATTTGAAGAATTTTCTCGTGTCACATTTGAAATATAAAGTAATTCCAATTAAGAATAGAATAGACGCCTCTCGTAAGCTCTTGAAAAGAAGGGGAAGGGAAGACGACGCAGAGGTCTGTTCACAATTGGAGTTGTTTATAATGTGATTTTTTAGAGATTTAGGTGACGGAATCCCACGAAAAAATTGAGGTAAAATCTTGATTTGTTGCAGTTAAAATGATTTTTTAACTGTATATTTGGATTCAGCACCCTGAAAAATCCTGGGACTCTTTGATTGTGCAGAAACTAGCTATCAAACTTCCGATTCGAATAAATTGATGCCAAATTTTGACAGAAAAAACCCACCAAAAAAACTTCCAAAAAATCTCATTATAAACAACTGCGTCACAATTTGTTTTCCATGGCTGTTTGTTAGAAAATGTTCCGTACCGTATTTTTCAACGTTTGTCATTATCGGAATATGTTGGACTCGTGATAGCATTTACTAAAATAGATTACCTTAATACCTGCCTAATTTATAACACACGTCACGATTCCAACCTAGAAGCAATATTATTAAGATAAATAATGCACTTTATTTTTTTAAATATTTTAATTATAAATTGATATTGTTATTATTTTAATTATGGTTTTCTATGAGAGATATTGTCCGTAACATTAAAAAATAAATATATATATAATATATATATTATAATATAATATATATAATATATAATTAATTAATTATAATTAATTTAATGATTTATATATATTTTTTAATATTGCTATAAATAAAATATTGTTATATGTTCATAGTAAATAATATTGTTTTACAACAAAACATATAAAAAGAGATAAAGTAATTCATGGTGAAAATTTTCTAAATTGTTAAAATGTTTTTTATTATTTTAGTATCACATTTTTTTAATCTTTAATTTGTACTTACAAGTGATATTTAAATATAAATATTATTTATAGTACAACCCACAAATAAAGGAGATGTGAAATTCTTTCCATGCTCAATAGAGAGTTGATATATCTGAACAATTATATATTTACTAATGTTTTAATATCAACTTCATATAGTTAGGAAAGATAAATCAAATATATTTTAATATTGATAATAAATAAAATATTTCAATACCTATATTATTTAAAATAATTTTATATCAACTTGATATCTAGACCAAAAAAAATTAAAGTTAACCAACATAGATGAACTTAACCCTTGATCCATCACCTTCAAAGAGAGATCAAATCTTTGGAGGCGAAAACCCTTCTTTAGGTTTTGTAGGGTAAAAGAGGTTTGCACCTCAAGAGATTTGATCATTTTCAATGTTTAATAAATCTAGGGTTATGATAGATCTTTGCTCATAATTATAAATTGGATTAAATTTAGTTGGAATAAGAGTAAAGTGGATGGTTTTGCAATTTTTAGACTAGAAATTAAATATCATTAATACACTATTAAGTTAATACTTTATATTAAATGAATGATTTAAAATTGTTTTGGTTTTGTATACATATAAAACAAAATACTATTTATTATGTATTTACTTAAAAAAAAATTTAAGAAACCAGTAGATATGTCTATTAAAAAACAAAAAAACTTGTTTTAAGCTATTATGAGGACATTACTTTTCTACACAAGAACTATTAAACATGTTTGGAGATTTTAAAGTTGCTTCGATAGTGATTTGCCTTTAGCCATGAGTTTGGCTTTTAGAGGGGGTCACCCCCTCAAAATTTTGAGGTGGCTATTTCTCATGCCCTAGTTTTATGATGGGGAAGTTTGTGGAACCTTAACTCTCATGCTCCTATATTCTACCTAGGCGCGCACCCAAATTAGTTGGCTCTATAGGTCATGCAACATTGTGATTCATTGTATCTTGTTAATTTGTCCAATCTAAGACTACATGACTTTGGACTACACCTCATTCACTATAAGTCTAACTCAATTGGCGCCTGTTATGATTTACCACTTAAACAAGTGTGCACAACAATCCAACCACATACAATGATACAAAGATAAATTTGGAACATAAGTGATTTTTATATTGTTAGGCAACCCAACTAGCCTAGCTCCTAATACAATTTTACAAAGTGTTACAAGTGCAGAGCTCTTGGCTGATAGAAAGATTACATGGATACATTAAACATGCATGGCTCATCTATGTTCACGAGTCATCTAGACGATCCATAGATCATCATGCAAATATCACTCTTTTACCATGTTGTTGCAACTCTTGGTTTGTGCTAACCCTTGGTTGAGTGTCTTTCCTAGTTGCTTCTTGATCTAGGTGATTTATCACCCAAAAATTCCCACTTTATCCATGAATGCTTCCCTTTCCAAACACACAATAAAGTTTGTGAACATGTTGCTCTACCTTGAATGCTCTCAGATTGTCTTAACTTGTGCCCCTTAGTTCAATAGTGCAAAAGTTTGGTCGCCTCTCAACTGCATCTATCCTCAAATTTCTATGTATAAATCCTTTCAGTTCAATCTATGCATTATGTTCACCCAATGACATGACTCTCTGATGCACCCTTCATGTATCCCAATAGAACATCATAGGGTGCACGAACCAATGCCACCCCATCAACAAAATTATTCCAAACATTATGTCCCAATTCTAGTTTAACTAGGGCACCAAATCCATGTGACTTCCCTTTTGTTACCTCTATGCCCTACAAAGATTTGGATGAATTTCGTTAGTTCGTACAATCTTGCCTCAAATCGAGTTAAGTCTTCACTACTCATTGCACACTACCTTGTATGCCTTACATTGAATGCAATCTACTTCTTTGATTCATTTTGTGTTGGAATTTATATGTGACCATCCTCCTCCATAAAGGGTTGCATAATTTAATGTTGGAATGAACCAACGTATCAACCATGTGTGCATGTCCATTTATTTTGTACAAAAAACCTCTCTAATAGTATGAACACATGTTTATTCCTTCGTTAGCCAACCTATGCGGTGTGCATTTCACATGACATTATAACTCATCTGATGTGGAATCAATCTCGATCATGAAGAATCATGCATATTAAGTTGGCATTCCCAAATCCCCTTTGTGTGTTTTCTCATGTAGGGTGTTCAACATGCCCAATATAAGATGAACTTACCCTTTTCATTGCTAAGCATGCTCGTCGCACCATGTGACAGCCCCAAATTTTGCAATTCTATCATCTCAGTATGGCATCCCATAGGTTGGTCATATGATTGCTCAACTAGGGGTCTTACATCCACCACCCATAGTCATTTCCATCCCCAACAACTTTCACAATTTTTTTTTTATCTCCAACTTCACCTGAATCGGTGCCCCCATCCTCCATTGAAACCCCTAAGTTTTATGCCACTAGAAGCCCAAAATTTCTATCAAGTGAAAACCCTATATTTCTTGATGACTAGAAACCCCAATTTTCCTTAAAACTATCTAAATATTGAACTGTGATGCCTTATGTTCCGCCCATACACCATCTGTCTCTATCACATCTTCACACACTACATGCTCCCATGTTTTGAACAATATGGGTGATCAAGCAAACTTCACACCCAATCTATGAGTGTGCACTTCCCTGTGTCTAATCTAGTTGTTTCTTCCAATGTAAATCACACTACTCAACCTCAAACATCAAAATTGTTGATGTCTAGTATTTTTGAAGGAGATCCTTTGCAACACGCAAGTATTGTACTTCCAAATCTTATCTACACCTATAAGCCTAACCTCTTTACCATGTTGCATGCACTAAATTACCCAAGTGCCAAATTAGTTAGATTTATTGTTAACCACTTGAATCATCCATATGAAAGAACATCTCTCACATTGAAAGTTGTCCCCCACCATCAATAATTCGATCCATTCATGCATGTCTCAAGCCAAGCAATCCTTTCATTTTTATTCCATGAAATTACCCCAAAACCAAGCTCTTCAACCCAATCTTCCACTCATTCCTTCTCCAAGTCACATGAACTATCATGAAAACTACATGACTATTGTTTCTCGCAAGCTCTCCTTCCTCTCTATCTACTCACCCAAATATGGAACATACCACATGACCCCACAACCAAACTACCCTACCTCACTATTCTCATCCATTAAAGTGATCATTTCATATTATAAATTATTCCATCCATGTGATGCCATGATGAAGGAAGGTCTCAAACTCACCTCTGAAGTCTCCAACATATTTCTCAAAGTTCTCCAAGACAAACAAAATCCACCCAAAAAATTCGACACCCTCCTCAAAAAAGGTGCATCCACACCAATACTCTTGCAAAATCCAACCTCTTAAACATCTAGCACTAGAAAATGTACCTTAAGAATGCCCCACCTAGACTAATGTCCCATACAAAAGATAAGTGGTCATCACCCAAGTCTCTTGGAATTAATTTTTATCCATCTCAATTATCTATAAACATATTACTTTGTCGACTCATTTTCTACCTCTATTTGTTCCTTGGAACATACCATCTTTCTTCCTTAAGCATTTGTTCCATCATTTCGCCTTCTATCACAATGGCCAAGTCATTACATGACCCAACTAACCTATGTAGGCACACTCACACCAAGGCATCATGATGATTTTAATAACATTTTCCTAAATCCCCCATTTAATCTATGCAAGTACTTCATATTGATTTCCACACATTTGAAAGTATCCAAGGCTCCTCTAAAGAAAAATTTCTTAGGATGGTCTTAATTCCATTCTCACGAGTTTCTCTTGGCTTCACCAAGTCAACTAATACCCCAAATAATCTTTGTAGAACTCCAAAAATGAAATAATCCAAGAATCCATCTCTCACATGATGGTTTCCTCGAAAACTCCCATTGTTTGTCTCACTTGTTGTCTTGAGCCTATCTCTCACAAGCGAAAAACCATCCACATGAACTCATACTCAGTTGATTTCATCATTTGGATAATACACACTCATCCAAATCCAAATTTAATCATGCTTTCTAGTTGGATCATTCCTCCATCAACATATCCACCCTTTCATTTGGTTGTACTATAGGGTCACCGAGCCTTCGCTTATGCCCAATGTCCAAATCAAGTTTCTCATTCCACTGTTTCATGTAGATTGCCTCACCTATGTAGCTATTCCATCAAGTAACTTTTCTCACTCTATCATGTGGTTTTAATACTCATCCTACCATTGGACTCCTTATGCACTCAGCTTCTTCCACCATCCATGTGAATAATCCATGCCTTATTTTACAATCAACCAACTTTGCTTGTCCATGACCTTTGGTGAATCTCAGTTTCTTGTTGAATTCTCAATGAAGTCTATTTTAACCATCATGCATGAAAAATTTGCAGTCCAAAACTATCCCTTGATCTATTCCTTATGTTTCTCTACCCAGATAAACTATGTCCTCAAGTTTTGGCAAACACTTGGCCAACATATCTTTAGGAAAACTACAGCTTGTCTTCCACAAGTCTTCATCATCCACCGCCTTTATCCAAGGAGTAAGAACCATCAAATATTGGGTTGAATGCCCCTTAAACAACCTCTGAATCATACTATTTTTCTTGATTCATGGGTGAATTTTCCTCTTCAACCTATGATATGTATGAAATCACTTGATCAACAACATCGCTACCTTTCATGCCAAAGTACTTGAGCTATTCTAACTTCAATTCGGTCCAACAATTCTGCAATACTTCTTCTCTTATAATGGAATCTCTTTGAATAATGTATAGTTCATTGCAAGTTCTCTACTAATACATGAGATATACCAACATGTTAAGGCCTCGAAAATTGTTGCTTCAACACAGGGGGAAAACCACCTAGTTCGAACCTTAAGACAACTCCTTTTCTATTTAGGTAGTGGCTTCGACTAGATTGTATGTGATGAATTTCCCAATGAAAGGTGATTGAATGAGGGTTTAATGCTTAGAGTGAAGTGAAATGGATGGATTTGCAGTAATGAATTAAATGGAAAAATATATGCATTAATCTACTTGATAACTCGGGATTGTTTAACTTTTATCTAGATGTGATCTATAATGATTTTCCTTTGTAAATGACAATATGGATTGCTCAAACACCAATGGAATTGAAACTATTTCAAGATGATTAGTTTGATTAAATAGTTAATCAAAATAATGTGTAAGCTCATATCACATTTATAATATCAAAGTAGATTTCTTAACATGTATAAAAATATCAATGGCAGCATGATCATTAGTGAATACATGTAACACTGTTATTTAAATATCAAGTAATAAGAATTTTGAAAAGATAAATTTACTATTTACTTATGAATAAAACAAAGGTACAATGATAGAAATACTAGATACACTTTGCTCAACTCATAAAAGAAATAACAATAGTTTATTCCCTCCCACAAAGATGATTCCAAGAGTACAATAATGCAACTTCTCAAAGTTCTTTATGAAAATTCCTAAACAATGTTCCAGTCATTCTATTGAGAAAAGGATGAAAGTATAGTAGTGCGAGCTTTCATAAGCCTTTATTCATAAAATTTAGGACATTTATTTGATACAAAAAGTAAGCTTAAATAGTAGAAAACGACTTATTCTATTGTGCAAAGCTTTGACGGAATTTAAACAGATCCCTTCAACATTGCTTAAAGGAAAACAATATTTTGGTAGAAGTTTCTGAAAGTGATTTGCTATCTTCATCATCTTTGTTTGTTCCATCGAATTCTCTGGATGTTTGTCTGCCTGTTTGAACTGATATGCCACTTATCATCACAGTTGGCCTCCTCTATCATGAACCTATACACACAAAACAAGAATCGATAAGATAAACATAAATGAGATGATAAGCGAATTTTATTTGACATAAATAACGTTTTGAAGGAAATCAGGAAAAATGTAGAGCGCAATAAATCCCGACAAAGACATCATGGAGAGGAATGTAGAGTGAGGAGGTGGACTTTACAACTTATCGCAATCAGAAATCAAATTTTGGGGTAGACCATAAAATAATTACAATCGGATAAGAATCAGGGGCAGAAATAAGAAAATTTGCAATCAAATTAGATGAGGAGTATTCCAAATAAAATCCAAAGGGGGCCTTCTTAATACATATCGCAATCGTAATCGGAAGGGGCAGAGGAGTTAGTGATATAGTGATTCTTTGTTATTTGCGATAGCTACAGACATGGGGATTAAATGAATTCCACTGTATAATTCTATCGGGTTCGAGCTTAATTTCATATAACGATCGGTGTTCAGAAGGATTGAGACTGTGATTCTTGCGATTGTGCAGACGTGGGAGGTTTATTAGTTGGAGTGAATAATCATGTCAGGTCCAGCTATCATAATCACAAATCTGCTGGTGTGAAGGATTTGATATAAGCTGTGTCTCTTTGAAACTTGCGTTTGTGGGGTCCTCAGGTGATGTGGCCATGACATCACAAATGACCTCTTCGGTGACGTGGCAATCACATGGTGGGTGACGTGGATCTAACATCACTGCTAACATCATATTGCAATTGGTGTCGAGACATATATCACAATGGGCATTGGGATGAGGCATGACTTTTTAGAACTTTGCAATTGCGATACAGGCCCCAAACGTGATATTAATATAAATCGTAGTGTATAATCTAGGCGCATTTGGGCTTTATCGCATATCGCAATTAAAAGATCAGAGCAGGATAGGACTTAAGATTTTTTGTGATAGCTCGCAGATGCGATATTAGTATGGATTGGATTAATTTTCCTGTTAGGTGTGGGCCTTATCGAATATCACATCAAGAAGGGGAAAGACTTAAGCCTTTGAAATTTGTGATAGCCTGCGGATGCGGGGGATTTATGGAATTGATTTTATAATCTCGTTGGGTTTGTCCTTAATTGCATATCGCAATCAGGATAAGGCAATGTTTCTTATATGATAGTAGATACTGCGATTGCGATGGATGCGAGGGTTTTTAGAAATGCAGTTAATAACCCGTTTAGGTCTGGTCTAATTGCATTTCGCATTTCGGTGTTAGTGGGGAGTCTTTGCCTTTGGTTTTTTTATTATGGGATGTGTGATGCAGGGTATGGCAGAGTTGTTTAGATCTTTGGGAATTAAAAAAAAAACTCTGGTTTAAATTAAATAACCCGTGTTGTTTTAATACTTAGGGTTTAATACTTGGGTTTTAATAAAAAAACATAAAGTATTAAACTTTGACTATAAGATATATATATCTATATATATTTTAATATAATAAATTTCATAGAAAATTTATAATACATTAAAATGGGGGTTGTTGAACAGTACAACAAATGGCGATTCACTGAAAGAACCAATTATCTCTTATAAATGATTTTTTTCCAAAAATTCAGTAAAAATAATTTAAGAAGTGAAAACTAATTTTCGAAACATCTAGATAAATAAAATTACTCTGACTATAAAACTCATTAATTTGCAATCTCCTTTAAAAACCTTTTATGAATGAAAAAACACCTATTTACTTGTATGAGTCATTAATAAATTTATAAAACTAAAGTGGGTGGCCTTTTACGACTTAGCTTAAAATGTACCCATTCATCACAGGTAGAGCCACTACTACAAGCATGCATTCATAGTCTCGACAGAGTTACCTTTTAACCAACAACAATCCAGTGTCCCATCCATTTAATAGTGCAATAATTAGATGTAATTTTTTATTTATTTATTTTTTGATACTAAAAAGCCATTTTCCTCATTTGGTGGCAAGATAATGACAATGCCATTCACCGATACCAATTAAAATTGAGCAAGCAGGCTCGTGATGAGACCCCTTATCTTACAATTAAAAATCATAAGCCATTACCTTGATTTGGTGTTCAGTGTGGTCATGCCAGTTTAATTGGTTCCCTATGAACATGGTAATCAAGCTCGTGATGAGACCTCTTATCCTTTTAGATTTATTATATTTTAGAATTACACACTAAAAGATTCCATTTTTAATGGATGGGTAGGACTATTGACTCCTTAAGAGTTTTGGATAAAAAATTCTAGTTTAAAGTGTTTTAGTTGTAAGACGATCTTTACTTTTTAAGAATAACCTTTTCTTTTACTGAAACTAGAGTAAAAGGATATACATTTTTTGAGGTTTTTAAAGATTTTACAACTTGATGGAAAAGATTAATTTCAGAGTTCTATAATTTTTATCGAATTTTCAATTTTGGTAGCCACTTCTTAAAATTCCTACCTTCAAAATGAAAAATTAAAAATAAATTCAAGAGATGTTTCAAAATTCAATAGAGTACTACTTAACATTTTGTTTACAAAATCTGTAAAAGGAAAAATAAATTGCAGCGGGATGTACAATGGGAGTGATTTTTTTATAGATTTTATTCTTTATTCTATTATTATTATTTATTTATAAAGAAGTTCATAAAATAATTTCTTTAAGATGATCCCATTTACAGGAAGAGAATCTCTCTTTCCTAATAAATCTTGAGTATAAATGTAGATGGGCTTATCTGTTCAACAATCTGAAATGGACCAAGCCATAAGTTTTGAAATTTGGTATGTTTCCATTTTTCTTCGTGTGCTTTGTCCCACTTGAGAACTATATCCCAAACTTGGAAGGATATTTGTGTGATTGCACTTGCATCAAAAGAAGCTTTCACCATCTCTTGATGTTTTATGTGTGTGAGTTTGGCCTTTTCCCTTTCTTCTTCCAGTTTTAAGATTTGTGAATTTCTTAATTGTAAGGAAGAAGAAGGTGTTTCTTCATTAAATTGAAGTAGGGATAGTGAAGGAAGAGCTAAATGTGATGGAATGATGGCTTTCTTCCCATAGACTAGGTCAAAAGGAGAAGTGGCTACAGAGGCCTTCGTTATCCTATCATCCCATAGAGAAAATATTAAATATTTGTGACAGTTTCTTTGATTTTGATCTAGAATTATTTTTATTATTGTAAGGAGATTTTCATTAGTGGATTTTTCCAGACCATTTCCCTGGGGATAGTAATTAGCATAACATTTGAGTTTAAAACCTCTCTTAATTGCAAATTCAATCATACTGCTACTCAAAAAATAAGATGTATTATCAAATATAAGTGCAGAAGGAAAACTAAATCTTGTAATGATAAATTGATCAATAAATTCAATAACAGATTCAAAATTGACTACCTTTAGCGGAATTTGTTCCACCTACTTAGTGAAGTAAAATGTAGAAGTGAGAATATATCTGTGTTGTTTAGAAAATGAGGAACGATCCCACCTATGATATCCAGTCCCCATTATTTGGGAGGTTGTTTGATGTTGACTGGTTGCAGAGGAAAAGTTGGTTTCCTTTGTCTTCCAAAAATAGTTTGGTATGTTTTACATTTCCTCACATATGCATGGGTATATTTGAAGAGAGTGGGCCAGTAGTATCTAGCATGTAAGATTTTGTTTGCTGTAGTATCTCCTCCAAAGTGTCCACTTGCTGGTCCATTGTGAAGTTCCTACAAAACTATTTGTGCTTCATATTTTTCAAGGCATCTCAAAAATATGGAATCATATTTTCTCCTAAATAACACGTTATCGACAATCTCATAATTTTTTGCTTTTAATCGTAAATATATTTTTCTTTTATAATTGAGTTCAGGAGGAGCATATCCACTTTTTAAATAAAAAATTAAATCAGTGTATTGATAATCAACATCAATTACACTTACCTCAGAAATGTGTTCATTGTTACCTATGTCCTGTTCGGTTGGTATGTTGGATTCTCCTGTATGAAGCTTGCAGAAACCTTCCCCTCTTACAATTTTAGCTAGTTTTATTTTGATATCATATTCCTATAGAGAAGTTACCCAATTTTCTCTCTTTTCTCTTAATTCTTTCTACATTAGTAATTGCCTCACTACTAGGAATGGGACTATTATTTTTGTGTGTGTTTTTAAGGGAAAAGGTATAAAATGATTTACAGATTTATATACAACATATTCTTGTTTTTCTACCTGTAAATAATTCAATTCAACACCCTACAAATTTGAACTAAAAAATTATATGAGTGCTTGACTTTTCTCATTATCAATTTGTGTCAAAACAACAACATAAGATGTTGAAGAACCAAAGGTATATAAGATTAAATGATTGGGGAAATTCCAAGTATTTAAAGAAGGAGCATTGATAATTTCCTATTTGATTAAATTGAGTGCTTTCTTTTCATGATGACCCCATTTAAAAATTGCGTCTTTCTTAATCATTTTCTATAACGAAAAAATAATTTGTGAGAAATCAGGGACAAACTTTTTGACAAAATTGTTCTATCCAAAAAATGATTGCATGTTTATTTTTGTTATATGGTGAAGAAATTTATGAAATTTCTTTTATTCTATCATGGACAATGTAAATTCCATTTTTTGGCACAATGAATTGTAAACGCTTCCCTTCATTAAGTGTGAACAAAGGACTTTTTCGAATTTAATGAAATTCCATATTTTCTATAGTGTTCAAAAATTTGTTTTAAGTCCCGCAAATAACTATTTCTATTCTTTGAATAAACAATAATGTCATCTAGGTAAATAACGACTGTTTTATTTAATAGACCTTTGAATGCTATATCTGTGGCTTGTTGGAAAGTGGCCTATGCGTTTACTAAGTTGAATGACATTTTTTGGTAGGCATAAGTTCCCCATTTGGTTCTAAAAGTAGTATTTAGCCTATCATCTAGGTGGACCATGATTTGATTATATCCAGAGAAACCATCAAGGAAAGACATAAGTTCGGAACCAACAACTGATCATAAAATATGTTCTAAGTGGATAATGGGAAATTATCCTTTTGACTGACTTTATTAAGATTCCTAAAATCTATACAAATTCGAATATCACCATTTTTCTTCCTAACACATACCAAGTTGGAAACTCACCTTGAATGCCTAACAGGAAAAATGATTTTAGCCTTAAGGAGTTTATTTAATTCCGTTTTGATTTGATTTTCTAAGTTCGGATGATTTTTCCTTAATTTTGGTTGGATAGGTTTATCATTTGATATCATCGGTATTGTATGTTGAATGATAAAAGTGTCAAACGTTTTGAGATATTCATAACTCCGAGCAAATACATCCTTATATTTCTTTAACAAATTGATGAAGGATAATATTTCTTAAGATGAGAAACCAAGTCATAAATTGATGTTTTGAGGTTTAAGATCTGTCCCAAGATTTGTTAATTCAAATCTAAAAGTTGAAATTTGTAGTTTTGAATTAGTTTCTCTTTTAAATCTGTCAAAATCATAGAGATCCTCAAGTTTAACTACAGATTTGAGTATGGGATTATCATCAATTTTCTTTTTTAGTTTATCACCGTGTTCATCCTCATCAATTATTTGGTCACTGTATGATTTTTCAGAAGTTAAGAAGCTTAAAATTTCTTCATCATCATCGAATACTGGCTAGTTGGTGATATTATTAGGAATGGATGGCCTAAATATTAATTCTATAGAAAATCTATCGGGACTATAATCTTCAGATGGGATAAAGTTTGATGCAACGTTAGCAAGAAGGTCAGTGCTGACATTCTAAATCCTAGGAATAGAAGAAACGTTGAACGCTAAAAAATGTGAAGTGAGAGACTGAACCAAAGACTGATAATGCTTCAAGTGTGTAGAGATACAATGCATTATGTTTCTTACTTGTTTTACTACAATTTCAGAATCTCCATAAACTTGCAGGTATTTAACTTCAAGGCTAATTCCTTTATACATACCATGGACTAATGCCTCATATTCTGCAATATTATTTGTGCATTTGAATTCCAATCTGCAAGTCAACATTGTCTTCACACGTTCAGGATTAATCGATATGCAACCTGCTCCTACACCATCACTTGATTTCGACCCATCAAAATACAATGTCCAAAATCAAGAATTAACTAATGGTTTTTCTAGTATATTTACAAATCTGGAAAAGTCTGTCAATGATTACTTAGAAATGGTGACATTTGTGCTTTAAAATTCTCAAAAAAATGATTCAGTAGAGTAATTTCCAAGAATGTTGTTATTAAATACTACTACCTCATTTTCACCTTCAATATTTGTTAATGAATGTTTCATATGTTTTACTTTGTTGATTTTGATTTGATTTAGCTTTCCATTAAATGGGAGCCATAAGTGAGGCCAATCAGTGGAAAAATAATCGTGTAGTTTTTCTGAGCAATCTCTACTAAGAATTAAACTGTATAAATGTGGGATATTTCTTTTTCACCTTGGAAAAAAAGTAATTTTATTCATAATACAAAATTACATATTGTAGATGCTAAACAACATATGCATATGATTTGTTCTTGTTTTCACAAAAAACATAAAAAGAAAAAATACAAAAAAATAAAAATCAATTCTTTTCTCCCTTTCTTTTTTTCCACCTTTCTCCATCCTCTAGTGTTGGGAGTGGCAGATACAATGGATAGTTGATTTTCATTTGTATTTATGGGAGAGTCCTTGTTAGAGTGAAATCTTTCTGATGCATGTGTACACTTGTTGCCAAATATTTCCATTAGTTGGGATTTTGGTTGCTGCAAAGGGTCACTAGGTTCTTTGTCCTCCTTTAATGTGTTGTTCTAGACATATTGAGCATCCAATTCTGCTTTATATTCTGTTGTTTTTGCACTTCCTGCTTCTTCATCCGAGGGGGCTGTATATTGCCATCCTTTTAGATTTTTCTATTGCTTCTTGTTCCATTTGGGGGTTTGTATTGCTTATGGACAAACACTATGAAGGTGTCCAATTTGTAGACATCCATGGCATCAGAAAGCTATATTTTCGTATTCTAAAGGTTGAGTCCACTGTGTATTATTGAAATTCAATGTGATGCTTTCTGGTAGTCCCTGGATGAGATCTACTTCAATGAAAATCCTAGTAAACGTAAATATTCCCCTTGAAAGTCTGTCCCCATCAATCTTAAGGAACTTTCCCAGGGAGTTCGCTATGGCTATTAAAACATTATGGTGCCATAAGTGTAATGGAAGGTTGTGCAGCCTAACTCAAACTGGCATCTTTGTTACCACCATTGTGTTGGCATCAAATTCTGGAAACTAAGGGGTCATGAAGATCCTTGCATTACCCGAGAACCATGGTCCCTTGTCGAGGATATGTTCCCTTTCCTGTTTTGTTTTGAATCTGACTATAAAAAACCCCTTGGGGCATAAGTATATTTCATAGTTTGGTGACCATGCAACATATATCCGTTGGTGAAAAACATTATATTTAGGCCAAAAACCATTAAATCTGCATATAACTACATCGAAATAGAGATCTGTGTACAAATAATTTACCTCGAGCATTGCAATGGTGATAGTGGGATTCTCAGATTTTTGTTCTACAATGTAGGGCCCTGGTAGTTTGGGCAGTGGTGCTGGTTTGGTTTGTGATTTTCTTTGCCTTTGACTGCATCCTTAAAATAGCCTGTGCTCTTTGAGTTAGTTCCAGAGCATCCACCCCTCAGACACAAGTTGATCATGATGGTCAAGTCTGTGGCAATTCCATAATCCTGAAGTGTGTGGTTATCCTGTACACTGAGACTTGAGTGGATCAGATTTTACCTGCAAGCTAGTATACCGAGGTGATTCTGGATTTTATACTTTAAGTCCTAGGTCCTCCTCCCCTTCTAGATCCTCCAACAAAGATGCTTGCCTTCTAGTGTTTTGATGAAAATTTGTATCAGATCTGCCTCTGTAGAGTGTGGGTCTGTCCGAGGAAGGGCTCGATCTGTTGCTCATGTGCCCGGATTTGTCAGATCTAAGCATATAAATTCTCTATCTAGGTTGTGCTTCACCAGATATGCGCTATCTAATGATTCTGTGCATATTAATGCTCTGTCTGGTTCTTGTATCAGAAGAGGGCACATAAAACTAATGAAAGAGAGCCCACTACCTTGCAGATCAGCCTTCATGGAAGCATCAACTTGGGGCACATTTCGCGCCATGGATGCAATCAAGGCAATCCCATGTTCAACAACCGCAATGGTATTGGCAGTGGGAGCATTATCGTCCAAGCACCCAAACTCAGTGGTTGCCTACAGATCCACATTGTCTATGCCCGCACCTGCTCTTCCGACAACCTTGAGCCTCCTATGTGAGGATTCAAACACCTCATGGGTCACTTTGGTGCCACTCCTCATGCTGAAATCATCACAGAGAAAGATCTTTGTGTAGATCTCCTCTTGTGATAAATTGTAGCAGCAATCCACATTGGCCTCTCTTTGTAGTAGCTCCAAACCACCTTCCTCGAACTTCTTGGCCACAAAACTGTTAGCTTTGCCTGACCATCAGAAGAGACAGCCCGCAGACATAAAATTTTGTACATGGGAAACATTTTTCGAAGGTTTTAACAGTCTGTTTTGCAGGGTTTTCCCTATGAACGCTAGTCATATAAATCTGGGATATTAGCAACAAGTATATCAATTATTTGACAAACTTAAGCATTCAAAGATAATATAATAAGAACTGAATTCATTTCTCCTATGACTTTGAATTTTATACTATCGAGTTGCATAATGTGAACTGCGTTTTTCTTGGGTGATATATTTAATTTAGACAAAATGAATACGACATAATATTTGAAGAAACCCCTGAATCTACCAAGTAGTTATGTAAATTTTTATTAAATAATTCAAAAATCAAAAGTAAAGGAGGAGTATGTGAGTTAGACTTGTCACCTATCAGAATAACATCAGAGGAATGGAATAATGGATGACCAAGAGGTTTACCCATTCCGTTAGAAGCTTTGGATACCACAACAGTAGGAAGAGGAGAAGAAGGTACTGCATTCAATTCTTTCAGTAAATTTTTTTGCTATTGTTTGAGTTTAGTGAGTTCTTGAAGGGAAATGTTTTCTTTTATTTTCTTCGTATCCTCAACTATATTGTACTCAATATCATATGAAATTACTAAAGTTATGGGTGAAGATGGAGAATTGGATGAAGATGGAAATACTTGGGGAGAAGTGGAAGTGGAATTTTTAACAACAATTTTATCTTTAGCAGTGGAAGTTGAAGGTTTCTATTTTTGAATTGGTTGTATAGGATCAACTAGGCCTTGCTTCTTATGCTAACAAGTAATGCCTCATATTAATTTTCACTATTATAAATAGGAAGAATAAAAATGCAAATTCTATTTAACTCATCTATTTTTTCATCTTGGGATTCATTAGTAGAAAATCCTGCTTCTTCCTCACCTTCATCATCAATTTTTGCATTAGAGATCATGTTTGGAGGTTGTGGAATAGGTGGCTTATTTCTTCTGAATGGTCTAAAATATTTTTGATGGAAGAGGATTCCACTACTTGTTTTTTGATCTCTACCATCTCGTTAGATAAATTTTTAAGGACTAGTTGTAAGCCTACAAGATCAAAGTGATCTTTAGGTGCTTTCATTTTAGGGTCATCCTTAAATGTAACTCTTTTTAATTTTCTGTCTTCTTGAAATTTTTTATTTTCTAGTGCATTTATACCTTTCTCTACAAATAAAACTTCTTTCATGTTTTCTACCAATGTATTTTCATTAGCTCTATTTACAAAAATTCCTATGTTAGAAGGAAGAGATGAAATATACGATTCAATTTGTACTTTGACAGCAGGGCTAGAAGTAGCTTAGATTTTATTTGAGAATTTGTTAAATCTAGAACTGAAATCTTTTATATTTTCCCCTAAATTTGTTTTCAAATTGGAAAGGTCGTTGATAAGAGATGTGGTTGAGAAATCATCGTCAAATTTAGTCAAAAATAGTTCTTCAAAAATATCCCAACTAGTAATAGAATTAGATGGTAACGAAAAGTACCAAGACCCTGCTAATCCTATAAGAGTGTATGTGAATAATCTAGAAACAACATCTTCTTCATCTACCTCATTGAGATTGATGGATAACATATAATTATGAAGGTGATCTTCAAAAGGTAATCCATCATTAGGATTGAATTTGGGAATCCGTATTTTACAATGTTTTGGTAGAGGATGAAGTGGTGCTAGCATTTGAACAACTCCTAGATTGGACGATGGTCTAGCTGCCATTGTAACAGTTGGGGAGGTGGATATGATGAAAGAAGAACTGGTAGCTGTGATAGTACTGCTTGAGGCAACACTAGTTGTTTGTGTAGAGGAAATGGAAATATATGAAGTGATCGGTAGAGAGAAAGGAAATGAAAAAGGAAGAAATGGAGATGTTGGTGAATAAGAGAATTAGGTAATCTCACTAGTAGATGTTTGGGAATATGATGTATCAGTTTTCATTTTGGTGGGATCGAAGTAGAAATTCAAATAGTAGAATGCCATGTTTTGCACTTTCCGACCCAGTTAAAACACCAGTTGCTTGAAAAGTAGAAGTTATTCTTCCTTCAGAATCTTTGGATGATTTAGGCTTTCCTTTTGAAATGGAGACATCTTCCAAATTCTTTATCAAAGCTATAATTTCTAGTGATTGTGGAGTATAATATGCAGGGATTACCTCAAGAAGTATTCTAGGAGACTTTAGAAGTGATTGTACAACTCCTTATCTAAAAGTAGGAGATTCTGGAGGGTATCTGGAAGTTGTAGGAGATTTGGAGGGAGAATGACTCTTGGAATGGCCTTTTGTCTTTGGATTGGACTTACTTGCCATTCATATTTTGTAGGCCCTCCTTCTAGCACCAAAAAGTGTTGAGGCCTCAAAAATCATTGCTTCAACATAGGGGGAAAATCACGTGGTCCAGAACTTAAGAGAACTCCTTTTCCATTTACGTAGTGGCTTCGAATGGATTGTATGGGATGAGTTTCCCAATGAAAGATGATTGAATGACTGTTTAATGCTTATATGGAAGTGAAATGGATGGATTTGCAATAATGAATTAAATGGAAAAATATATGCATTAATCTAGTCTATAACCCATGATTGTTTAACTTTTATCTAGATGCGATCTATAATGATTTTCCTTAGTAAATGGCAATATATATTGCTCAAACACCAATGGAAATGAAACTCTTTCAAGATGATTAGTTTGATTAAATAATTAATAAAAATAATGTGTAAACTCATATCGCGTTTAGAATATCAAACAAAATTGTTTAATATGTATAAAAATATCAATGGCAACATGATCAATAGTGAATACATGTAACATTGTTCTTCAAATATAAAGTAATAAGCAATTTGAAAAGGTAAATTTACTATTTCTTATGAAAAAAATAGAGGTAGAATGATAGAAATACCAGATACACTTTGCTAAGCTCATAAAATAAATAGAAGCAGTTTATTCCTTCCCACAAAGATGATTCCAGCAGTGCAGTAATGCAACTTCTCAAAATTATTTATGAAAATTCTTAAATAATGTTCTAGTCATTCTATTGAGAAAAGGATGAAAGTATAGTAGTGCGAGATTTCGTAAGCCTTTCTTCATAAAATTCAAGACCTTTATTTCATACAAAAAGTAAGCTTAAATAACAGAAAAAAATTGAATCTATTGTGTAGAGCATTGAGGACATTTAAACAGACCCCTTCAACAATGCTTAAAGGAAAAGAATATTTTGGTAGAAGTTTCTAAAAGTGATTTGTTGTCTTCATCAACTTTGTTTGTTCCATTGAATTCTCTGGATGTCTCTCTACCTGTTTGAATTGATATGCCACTTATCAACACAACGTTCCTCCTCTGTCATGAACCTGAACACAAAAAATAGGAATTGATAAGATAAACATAAATGAGATGATAAGCGAATCTTATTTGAAACAAAGCATGTTTTGTAGGAAATCAGGAAAAACGTAGAGCGCAATAATCCCGACACAGACATCATGGGGAGGAATGTAGAGTGAGGAGGTAGAATTTACAACTTATCACAATCAGAAATCAATGTTTGGGGCAGATCATAAAACAATTACAAGTGGATTAGAATTAGGGGAAAAACATAGTAAAATTGCAATCGGATGAGACTGAGAATATTCCAAATAAAATCCACAAGGGGGCCTTCTTAAGACATATCACAATCAGAATTAGAATGGGCGGAGGAGCAAGTGATATGGTAATCATTTTTTATTTGTGATAGCCGTGGATGCGGCGATTAAATGAATTGCAGTGTATAATTCTATCAGGTCTGATCTTTGTCGCATATCACAATCAATGTTCGAAAGGATTGAGATTGTGATTCTTGAGATTGTGTGGACGTGGGGGATTTATAAGTTGGAGGGATTAATCCCGTCAGGTCCGGCTATCGCAATTACAAATAGGCTGGGGTGAAGGATTTCTTATAAGTCGTGTCTCTTTAAAACTTACGATTGTGGGGTCTTGGGTGACGTGGACATGATGTCATGAATGACGTCATGATCTGACATCTCGGGTGATGTGGCTATGACATGGAGGGTGATGTGGAAGATGACATGGATCTAAAATCACTGTTGATGTCATATCACAATTGACGTTGAGATGTATATCGAAATTGGCAGTGGGATGAGGCATGAATTCTTATAACATTGCGATTGCGATATAGGCACTAGACACAATATTAATATAAATAATAGAGTATAATCCAGGCGGGTCCAGGCCTTATCACATATTGCAATCGACAACTTGAAGCATGATATGACTTAAGCTTGTTTGCGATAGCCCGCGGATGTGATATTAATATGGATTGGATTAAAAATTTTCCTGTCGGGTTTGGGTTTTATTGCATATCGCATCAGGAAGGGGCAGGACTTAACCCTTTGAAATTTACGATAGCCTATGGATGTGGAGGATTTATGGAATTGACTTTATAATCTCGTCGGGTTCGAGTTCACATATCAAAATAAATATAAGGTAATGGTTCTTATAAGATAGCGGATATTGGGATTGTGATGGATGTGGGGTCTTTTAGAAATGCAGTTAATAACCCGTTTGGGTCAGATCTAATCACATTTCAGAATTCAACATTAGTGGGGAGTCTTTACCTTTGGAATTTTATTATGGGACACACGATGCGGGGCATGGTGGAGTTGTTTGGATCTTTGGGAATTAACAAAAAAAACTCTGATTTAAATTAAATAACCCGTATTGTTTTAATACTTAAGGTTTTAAAGCTTAAATATAAGTCTTGGTTCGGGGGTCTATTGAATTTGCCTTTTTTTAGGATAATCAAGGTTTAATACTTGGGTTTTAATAAAAAAATCCTAAAGTATTAAACTTTGATTATAAGATTTTTTATTTTTATCTTTTTTAAATTGAAGGGTCCCTATTTTAATATAATAAATTTCATAGGAAATTTATAATACATTAAAATGGGTATTGTTGAATAGTACAACAAATGGCGATTCACTGGAAGAACCAGTTATCTCTGATAAATGAATTTTTTTCCAAAAATTGAGTAAAACTAATTTAAGAAGTGAAAATTGCTTTTTGAAATATCTAAATAAATAAAATTACTTTGACTATAAAACTCATTAACTTGCAATCTCTTTTAAAAACCTTTTGTGAGTGAAAAAACACCTAATTACTTGTATGTTTCGTTAACCAGTTTATAAAAATAAAGTAGGGGGCTTTTTATGACTTAGCTTAAAATGTACTCATTCGTCACAGGTAGAGCCACTGCTGCCAGTAGGCATTCATAGCCTCAATAGGGTTACCTTTTAACCAACAACAATCCAATGCCCCATCCATTTAATAGTGCAATAATTAGAAGGTTTTTTTATTTTTTTATTTTTTTTTATGCCAAAAGCAATTGCCTTGGTTTGGTGGCCAGAAAATGATAATTCCATTAAGAGGTAACAATTAAAACTAGGAAATATAGCTCGCGATGAGACCCCTTGTCTTACAATTAGAAACCATAAGCCGTTACCCTAAATTGGTATTCAGTGTGGTAATGTCAGTTTAATTGGTTCCTTATGAACATGGTAAGCAGGCTCATGATGAGACCTCTTATCTTTTTAGATTTATTATATTTTAGAATTACACTCTAAAAAATTCCCTTTTTAATGGATGAGGAGGACTATTGACTCCTTAAGAGTTTTGTATGACAAATTTTAGTTGAAAGTGTTTGAGTCCTAAGATGGTCCTTACTTTTTAAGGATAAACTTTTTTAACTAAAACTAGAGTAAAATGATATAACTTTTTGAGGTTTTTAAAAATTTTACAACTTAATGGAAAAGATTAATTTCAGAGTTCTATAATTTTTATCTAATTTTTAGTTTTTGTAACCACTTCTTAAAAATTCCTACCTTCAAATGAAAAAGTAAAAATAACTTCAAGATATGTTTGAAAAGTCAATAGAGTACTACTTAACATTTTATTAACAAAATATGTCAAAGGAAAAATAAATTGCAGCGGGATGTACAATGGGAGTGATTTTTTTTTATATATTTTAATCTTTATATTATTATTATTATTTATTATTATTTATTTATTTATAAAGAAGTTAAGAAAATAATATCTTTAAGATGAGCCCATTTACAGGAAGAAAATCTCCATTTCGTGATAAATCTTGAAGTATAAATGTAGATGGGCTTATTTGTTCAACAATCTGAAATTGACTAAGCAATAAGTTCTGAAATTTGGTTTGTTTCCATTTTTCTTCATGTGCTTTATCTCACTTGAGAACTAGATCTCCAACTTGGAAGGACCTTTGTGTGATTGAACTTTCGTCAAAAGAAGCTTTCACTATCTATTGATGTTTGGTGTGTGTGAGTTTGGCCTTTTACTTTTCTTCTTCTAGTTATAGGATTTGTGACTTTCTTAATTGTAAGGAAGAAGAAGGCGTTTCTTCAATAAATTGAACTAGGGCTAATGAAGGAAGAGCTAAATGTGATAGAATGATGGCTTCCTTCCCATAGATTAGGTTAAAAGGAGAAGCGTCTATAGAGGTCTTCTGCGTTATCCTATCAGCCCATAGAGAAAATATTAAAGCTTTGTGCCAGTTTATTTGATTTTGATCTACATTTCTTTTGATTATTCTAAGGACATTTTTATTAGTGGATTTTCTCAAACCGTTTCCTTGGGGATGGTAATTAGTAGAATATTTGAGTTTAAAACCTATCCTAATTGCAAATTCAATCATACTGGTACCAAAAAAATAAGATGCATTGTCAAATATAAGTTCATAAGGAAAACCAAACCTTGTAATGATAAATTGATCAATAAATTCAATAACAGATTCATAATTGACTACATTTAGTGGAATTTCTTTACCTATGATATCCAATCCCCATTGTTTGAAAGACTATTCGAGGTTGACTGGTTGTAGAGGCAAAGCTGGTTTCCTTTGTCTTCAAGAAGCAGTTTGGTATGTTTTACATTTCCTCACATATGCATGGGTATCTTTGAAGAGAGTGGACTAGTAGTATCCAACATGTAAGATTTTGTGTGCTGTAGTATCTCCTCCAGAGTGTCCACCTATTGGTCCATCGTCAAGTTCCTACAAAACTGTTTGTGCTTCATATTTTTCAAGGCATCTTAACAATATGGAATCATAGTTTCTCCTAAACAACATGTTATCAACAATATCATAATTTTTTTCTTTTAATCATAAATATATTTTTCTTTTATAATCGAGTTCAGGAGGAGCATATCTATTTTTTAAATAAAAAATTAAATCAGCGTATTGGGAATCAACATCAATTACACTTAACTCAGAAATGTGTTCATTGTAGTTTCCGTGTCCCCTTCGACTAATATGTTAGATTCTCCTGTAAGCAGCTTGCAGAAACCTTTCTATATTACAATTTTAGCTGGTTTTATTTTGATATCATATTCCTACAGAGCTGTTACCCTGTTTGGTCTCTTTTTTCCTAATTCTTTCTGCATTAGTAATTGCCTCACTTCTAGGAATGGGATTATTACTTTTGTGTGTGTTTTTAAGCGAAAAGGTCTAAAATGATTTACAAATTTATATATATAATATGCTTGTTTTTCTGCTTCTGAATAATTCAATTTAGCACCGTGGAAATTTGAACTGAAAAATGAGATGGGTGCTTCGATTCTTAGATTATCAATTTGTGTCAAAACAACAGCATAAGACATTGAATACACAAAGGTATATAAGATGAAATGATTGGAGAAATTCGGAGTATTTAAAGAAGGAGCATCGACAATTTACTATTTTAATAAATCAAATGCTTTATTTTCATGATGACCCCATTTAAAACTACGTCTTTCTTAATCGTTTGCTGTAACAACAAAATAATTTGTGAGCAATCAGGGAAAAACCTTTTGCAAAATTGATCTCTACAAAATATGATCACATATTGTTTTTTGTTATATGGTGGAGAAATTTCTTTTATTCTATCAGGGTCAATGTACCCTTTTTTGACACAATGAATCCTAAAAGTTTCCCTTCACTAAGAGGGAAAAAATACTTTTTTGGATTTAATGAAATTCCATATTTTTTACAGCGTTCAAAAATTCTTTTTAAGTCCTGCAAATGACTATTTCTATTCTTTGAATAAACAATAATTCATCCAGGTAAACACCAACTATTTTATTTACAGAACTTTGAATGCTATATCCATGGCTTGTTGGAAAGTAGCCCTTGCGTTTATTAAATCGAACAACATTTTTTGGTAGGAATAAGTTCTCCATTTGGTTCTGAAAGTAGTCTTTAGCCTATTATCTAGGTGGACCATGATTTGATTATATCAAGAGAAAACATCAAGGAAGGACATAAGTTCAGAACCAACAACTGATTGTAAAATCTATTCCATAGTGGGTAGTGAGAAATTATCTTTTTGACTAGCCTTATTAAGATTCCTAAATTCTATACTAATTCAGATATCAACATTTTTCTTCCTAATGTTAGTTTCCTATACCAATAGGTTTCATTTTTCATGATTGACTGGAGAAGTGCCAAATATGTTCATCCTTTTCATGCTGCAAAGTTCCATATTTTGTAGAATTTCACTATGTAATAGGTGGTTGACTCTTGCCACAGTTGATGAATAGCCAGATAGTCTAATCCTGGCTAGATCATGTTTGAATTTACTTGTCTTAGAATAGAGAATAAAGGTCTGCACAAACAGTTCAAGCTTGGCAAACAAGTAGTTAGGTAGAGAAGAAAAGGGTCTCAACAGCTTAATCTGAGCCCTGGGAGAGATAAGGGTAGACTTAGATAGGAGGGCAGCTAAAAGAAAAGAGAAGAATCTTGGTTTGCTAGTTCAAATGCAACCAATAAAAATGAAGAGAAAATGTTAGGTATACTAGGTTGGGTAGGCAGTTTTGATGGTATAGAAGCAATTTTATGAGCAATTTGCTCCTTTAGAACAAGTTTTCATCTCATAAAAACCGTCACTCTCCCCCTTTGACATCAAGGGCAAAGGGTCATGCTCCCCCTGAGTGCATGCTGAATTCTCTTATTGAACTCCCCCTTTGTTAATGCTGAGATGTATTGTACCATCCATGCTCCTCCTGAGCACATGCAGAGTCTGCAAATATTTTCAAGAAACATAACATGACTCTATAACTCAACTATTTGAGTTTGACCTTCCTATCACCAATGACTCATACATACATCCATTCTCCCAACCAAGTGGGGATATACCAAACTTGACTCATTCACCCATCCAAGTGGGGATATACCAATTATTTATACATGACTGGAATATTACATCATCCTTCCCGTGCATAGTGGGGGTACAAATTACATCATATGACCAAAAAGGGACTTCATCAAAAGACTACAATAGACAGAGAAAAATTATTACATCATGGGTCTTGATATGACCTTTACATTGAATGACATTTATAATAGAGACAAGACCAGGATAGTCATCAAAAACTATCATACACCATGTATGATCTATTCCATAAGCATCTATCAACAACATCCAAACCAACAACCTGTATATGTCCATGTTAGTGTAAATATCATCAACCTATGACAAAGTATATCTGCATATAGATATCAACTCACCCTCTTGAACCTATCAAGATCAACTTGCTTTGTTTCCTTCCATGAATCAACTCAGCATATGTCATATCTCCTAGTAGTAACAAATCATTCACACCATGTCATATGTGAAAACACCATAGTCATCACATGATCTTTCACATCATCATCAAGAACTACATGATCTTTCCACAAGGAACTTCAATATATCAACCATGTGTCATCACCAGGGAACATCACATATCTGATAAGCATCAACCATGATAATCAACATATGCGAGTATCAACTATCATCATAAGGTAAGAACTCATGATCATTATGTGACTAAGTAGGCCATGCCTTTCAATATCCATGTCTTCAAATAGCTATGTCTTCATGCGATCTGCAATAACATCGTTCTCTTGGCCAACCAACAATATGCAACTTGAGTACTCATCCATGCATTCATCCAAGAGATATCAATATGTATCTATCAAACTATGATCTCATGGTCATTTGTCAAGATTTCTTGATATCATCAATAACAACAATCTTGAACCATGTGAGAGCCAAGATCTATAGGAATCATGTATCATAATTGCACCATATGAACTTTATGCATCTTTGAAGGCATGATGATAGCAGCATAAAATAAATGAGTGGCTTATCATCAAATGATGAATTTGTGTACTCAAGCTTTGTACTTCTCCTTGTCCCTACGAAGATCACCAAGTAAGCAACATATATGTACTATATGCATCATCAAAAGGTCATTCACAATCATCCATAAAACTGATCTGAATACCAACTATGTGACCCCAAGTATCATCTAAGATTTTATCATGGGCAACTTATAATTGTAATATAGCAAGATGTATCATTTAGCCACATAAGCTTCATCATCATTGATTAGATACCAAAGACTTCTAAACATAATGCCAACAATGCTTTATTAGAAGCATAGCATGTTCTCCCCCTAAACCTATTCACTATTAGATCTGATCATTGCATATATCAATAAGAAGTATCAAGGCATCATCATCAATTATATATACATCAAGTTATCAACGACTTGTTAGGATCAAGACACTTCTAAATAATATCCACAGATTGCAGTCATCTATGATGGAAAAAATATCTGATAATTGTCTAAATCATATCACATTAGTTTTTATGAGACTGTCCCACAACATTTTTCTCACACTACATATACGTGACTATGTAGCTTTGAACTCATGTACATACGTGACCTGTCTTCATGCAACTTTCTTATGAGATTTAGAGCATTGAAGTTTCATAATTTTGGCTTTTTTGGAGTTTGTCATTCTTGTGCACTATGCCATGCAACATTTTTCTGACTATACTTCCTTATTCTTCCATATCTTTGAGTATGATGATATTTTCTCCTTTTGGTATGGTGCCCAATATTTTCTCTTACATTCCTATGCTATATGTCCAAGCTTGTTACATGCATGACATCTTACATGTTTCATATTTCTTCTATAACAGTCAATGGCTTTGTGACCAAACATATTACAAGACAAACAATATCCCTTAAAGTACCTGCAAGCTGATGATCTTTCTGTGTGATGGTCTTGAACCATTCTACTTCTACATCTTGCTGCAAGATTATGACATATAAAACATTCAACATTTTTCATTTGAGGAAATAACTGACTATTATTTCCATGGTTAAGAGTAGAAGATTTTCTTTGAAGAATTCCTTTCCTTAGTTGTTAATGGAGTCGACCTCTAATCTCCTTGTTGAGCATTTCAGATTTTACATTAGAGTTCCTGGACTTAGCTTGTAAGCTAGATTCACCTTCAACAAATTCATGGAAACCAAGACCAGATTTGATTGCAGGAGACCTTTAACTACTAAGAATATCATCCAAAATCTTAATACTATCTTGAAATCGTAAAATCTTATCCTTTTCTTCTAATTTACCTTTTAGTATATTTATCTCAACCTGATATTGCTCTTCCTTTTCAAGATATTGGTTCTTCATGATTTCTTGAGATTTTCTTCCTTCTTCCACTTTTTGCCTTAATTTGAGAACTTCGTTTTCCTGTTCTTCAAGAGCTTGGAGTAGTTCTTCACTTTGCTTATTTGATTTTTCAAGATATTCATTTAGAGAGAGGATCCTAGCTTCAATATTTTCATAGTAACTAGATCTATCTTTGAGTTTCTTGATTGTTGTGCTCCTTTTATTTACTTCATTTCTTAATGAAGTCACTTCATCCTGCAGCGTTTGACATTGACCTTCCTTTTCCTTGTTTCCTTCCTCTAGTTGAGCTTTTAGATTGGTAGCTTCTTCTTTGAAGGCACATTCCCATTTGTCCAATAGATCTTGTTGATCTCTAATTTTGTCAGTAAGCCTTTTAAATTCTGACTCTATTTCATATCTTTCTTTCTCACCCATAAGAGCAAATTCAGTTGTTTCACTATCACTTTCACCATCTTCAAATGGATGGAGAAATGTATCACCAGAAGATAACAAATTCATACCTGATAGTTCATTTGCTTGTTCATATTCATTCTGAGGTGATTCTGAATCTGAAGAGTTGCTTCCACATAATCCCCAATCGATTCTCCCATTGTCATAGTTCCTTTGAGATGTCTTCTTCTTCTGAGGCACTTTCTTCTTTAGCTTCTTCCCCATTGTTCTACGGATCTCCTTCAAGCGATCAACCTTCTACCAAAGGACCTGCTCTGATACCAATTGTTGGAAATAATACTGAGAGGGGGAGTGAATTAGTATTATTCAAGTCAATAATCTTTTCTTTTCATACTCAAATTTGTGTATGCTACTTCCATGTGGGTAACCCGCGTGTACATGCAACTGTGCTTAAGGAAACAAGCATGTATCCAACAAACTAATGATTTAGTTAATTCATCATATGTTGATCTTTTAATATGTGCATCAGTACTTTATCAGACATTAAATAGTAACCATATGCAGTTAATAATAGATTAAACCATCACACATAAGTAACACACATGAACACCAAGATTTAAGGTGGAAACCCAATGTGGGTAAAAACCACCTGTTGCTGTTGTCTTTGTCTTCTTTTAATAATAAGAAAATATGTTTACAACATTGTACTGGTGTAGACTCATACCAGTACGTAGGCTTCTACCTGCAAAAGGCTACAACCTTCTCTCATTATC
>APFE030436966.1:0-14858 GCA_000404065.3 Pinus taeda | reverse complement strand
AGGTACTATGCTCAAACCAATCATCAATCACTCAATCTATCATAACACAATCGTTTCAAATCCCACATCATCAAGATCCCTTATGAAGTTGACCATATGCATCAATAAGCAACATCAAGTCACTTACTAGTACATAACATTAGTAGAAAAAATGACAATAATATACTGGACATCAACATAATAGGCATCATGGATATATGTAAATAGATCTCTGCATCAAATACCCAAAATAAAAAAGAATAGATCATTGGTATTTTTGTTACTATGGTCAAGATAAAAGTCTCAAAATTGATTTATGCATATTTTCCTATTATCAAGGATAACCAAGAGATCTCTGCATACAACACTAAGATGTTTTTAACTACACACTACAACATTTGTTGAACTTTAAAACAATTCATGTAGAAAGCATGAGGATATCTTTCATTTATATATGCATATACATATCATCAATTTGCATATACATCACACCCTTCAACATTTTCAAAAAAAATAAAAGACAATTCATTAACCTCTGCAACAAATATTCATATCTTTGCATATGACACCACTCACATAGATCTTTCATTAATCTCTCAAGGTATTCAGGAGATTAAGTACCTACTACAAGAAAATAGTATCATAAGTAAGGTTAGGCATACCATTGTAACCAACAATGATAATCACAACATCCTCTATCATAATTGTCACATAACATGTATCTTTGTCATGCCCTCTATTCTTCCTACAAACACAAGACAAGACATACTATATTTATGCAATGTCTTTGTCTTCAAGGGATTAGCTATCATAGGATATTACAAAGCAACATATTCATTTTTCCTACTTCCATATCTGTATCACAAAGTACAACCTCTAATTAGATCATCACTCTACAAACACACATGTTAGAAAGACCTTCACTCTCAAATCAATATAAGATATTTAATGAATCAGATAATAAGACATCACTATGTATAACTCTTGCAAATCACATATGTAAGAAAATCATCAATCCTCCATCAAATCTCTTTAAGATCTATTATTGTCAATCATATCTAAGTCTTCTCATGCCTCTCGTGCTCACATGTACATGATAGTTCACAAATGACTCATCAAATGCACAACAAATTCTTCTAGATCGGCCTTATTTTATAGATCTTGATCCCCTCAATTACCACATGAAAAAACTATTGGATTTTGAATATCATGGGCACACAAAATAAGGTAATAATTTTACTAATTCAATTCCATTTGGACACACACAAATATATGGAAAAAACCCTAGTTGTATGCGTAAGTAGTTGGTTTTTACATCTATAGGCCTGACTGCACCCATAGACTCTCTTCCATGTGGCTGAGAGGCTTCTGGTCATTCCCACAAGCCTGATTCCATCCAACTAGAGCTAGTTTGATGCACTCATAAGCCCTCGTTCATGTGGCTAGGTTAAAGAATAAAATAATACCTTCTCTACTAAGGCTAGAACTTGCCCAACTTCTTCCTTCTACTTTATGGCACCTGCATACATGTTTGAGACCTCAAGTATGAATCATACTCATCAATTTTTACTGACATATCATCAACTATGTTACTCAGAATTTATGATTACTAACAAAAGTATCTTCCCTAGACCTAGTGGACTGGTCTAGAACAATGAAAATTAAAGAATATAAAGTTTACCTTAGAGAAATTGAAGAATGGTAAAGATGATTACTTGGAATATATCGCAAGCTTTAGTTTCCTCCTAGATTGTAAGATCCAATTGTAGCTCCAATTTCTATAATTAGAACCTACATATACATTCATAACAAGCCAAAAAGCAAAAACATCTACATAGCATAATTCAATTACTCTATTTAGTGGATTAGCAAAGAATTGAAATACATGAATGTAAATATAAAATAACACATATAGGAAAATGATATACCCATTCTATTAATTGAATAGGAGAGAGTTTAGAACCAAGAATGTTAGTTGATCTTGTAGAGATCTCCCTAAGTTAAAATTTCCTTCCTTGTCACAAAGCACACCTACATGTCAGCCTAATGCATGAAGATGATGAATCTCTTCTATTCAAGGTAGCATCATGAAGGCATGATCAGTGTCCAAAATCCAACCCTAATTTTATAAATGGTAGTAAATTCATAGGAGAGGGATGGAAGTTTAGGAATTTTCATCCACTTACCAATCTAGGCTTGAGATCCACTTAGGATGGGAGGATGAGCTCAAGGGATAAGTGGTGAAATATCCAAGGTAGGATCATATAGTATTCAAACTTCTTATCCAGGTTAAATGGTTAAAACAACCCCTGGAATCTTCATGAGTGTAGAATGGAGCAACCTATTACTAAATGTAGGTCTCTAAAGGGGCAGTGTGTGATGCTCCTTAAAATTGCTAATTTTTTGCAGTTATACCTAGAAACTCAGGCATTTATAAAGGTCATGCTTAGGGCTTTGTGTAGGGATGCAGATAACATGTTTACAAATGATGATTGATCCAATTTGTAGGCCTATTGACTAGATGCGACAAAATGGCCTATAACAGATTCCCCCCTAAAGCACAAAGTCAGAAACAATGGGTAATGACTTAAGTGCTTTACCTTGTGACAAGTCCAGATCAAGAAAAATTGGTCAATACCATCATCTATTACAATAAATTTCATCATGATGTCTCTAGTGACAGAGGCATACCCATGCTCAACACATAAGTTAACATTACATGTACAATGATCAAGAATCTGTGTCCACTAATGTCAAGGTGTGGATCCATGATTGTATGATTATCTATATGATCATAGCCGTCATGCTTTGTAATCTTGCATTAATGTTAAAAGCACAACCCAGATGGATGCAACTAGATCTAAGGTCTTCTATCTTATTCACTCGATCATCCAATGTATGAGTCTAACTATGTGAATAAAGGAGCTAGAGTTGAACATGGTAGACATCATTTGATTACCGACCAATGATGTAAGTTGTTGATAGACATGAGAGAAACCATTATTGGTGTTTATGGTTCCCAAGGTACAACAATGAAATCCGTATGGTATGAATTAATGATATTAAGTTTAACACCGCACAAAATATTTCATTCGAAGGCCAATCATGAAAATCTATCACCAAGCGCAAGGAAACTTGTCATTAATGTATAGAAGTCCCAAGGTAATTAAGGAAGGGTTTCTAATTCAAATTCCTCAATAAGGAGTTGATATTGACAAGAAGCAATCCATTACGTTAGGACCTTGATGTATCTCCTATTAATGACATGAAACCAGTTTCATTATTTGAGATAGAATGATGCTGATGTGGAACTAGTTCAAGAACAACAGACATCGAATGAAGGCTTAAGAGTATTGTAGAAGATATCAATTGAATGAATTATCTTGAACATATCGAAAACATTGAATGGAGTTGGCATCATTCACCCAAAACTGAAAGTGGAGTTCTTGGGCCTCAAATATGCCCATTTTTCCACCATACAATACCACTATTCATAACCTAAATTCCTATATTTTTAACTCATTTCATACCATAATTCCACAACTTGCTACAAATTCATATCTTACACTTCGTGGTTGATTATCATTAGTTTTCTTAAATTTTCAATGATTAGATATGACTTTGCTATGATTTTATAATGATGGTTTTGCCAAGTTTATTTAATGTAGGGACCCATTCTTGAAATTCTTCATAAGCCAATTAAGCTAGTTGCTACAAGTTAAGTACCGAATGACTAAATTTATGTAGTTAAAAATATCAATTTGAGATCAAATGAAGAATAATATTGGGATTCTGAGATGTGAAGTTTTTTCAAAGTACCCTCATTTAGGTAACCCAAAAACTATTTCTCAAAATTCATCACCATAGAGAAGTTATGGTTAGCGAAATCCTTAAGTACCAGAATTCTTAAGTACTGGAATTTTGGGTTTTAATCATTTCAAGTTAAGTACCAGAAATCTAGGTTTGACGGTTTCAGATATTTTGTACCAGCGTGGAGGATATGGGTTGAATATTTATTTTTTTTCTTTTTCAATCCATGAGGAGTTGCAATCATAAATCTAAGATCTCAATCAATTTATGCATGGGTCACAGATTACCAAGAAAAATTTTCCATAGCCAAATTCTAGAAAAATCATTCTGCAAGTGAAATAAAAGGCACTCCACTTGTTGCAAGCACATCATTGGCAAGCGTAGGAGCCATTATCCTTTCAACCTTTTTGTGGCGCAAGTTCAATCTTATCGTATTCCCTTGGTCAGATTCAACGGACATCTGATGGTTTTGGCCGCTTGCTCTGTTGCCTTCATTATTTGGTGGTTATAATGAAATGGGTGATGCTTATGCTTATGCTGCTGGCCGATATGAGCGGAGAGCACACAAAAGTAGTCCCCAATGTGATTTGAAATGTATTTTTGTAATATTGTTGGCATATAGCTAATATCAAATCTTTGAGTTCAAGATCTCAAATTTTAAATGCATGATATATATATTGTAGTCACTCAGTATTGGGGGAGTTATGTAGGGGAAGAAAAGAAAAATTACATCTACTAGTTGTTGTATATTACACTCTATTTCGGATGAAGGAATAAAAGGGAATGAATTTTCTCTAAGATTTGGTGTCCATTTTGTGAATTGAGCTTAGACCTGCAACAAATGGATAAGAGGGCTTGCTTGAACCCATCATGTTTGTAGGATTAACATAGATTATGAAAGTGTGAATTTTAGTGTTTATTTCCTCATTATATTTTATTTCTTGCAAATGGTTTGAACTAGATTCAATTTGCTTTGTCAATTTATTTCTTCATTCTGTAATTGTCTTTTGTAATTGCTTTGTCAATTTATTTCTACATTTTGCAATTTATTTCTGCATTCTACATTATGTAATTACTTTCTGATTTATGGTGTGACCTAGGGGATAGTAGTTTATTTGAATTTGATTTTAGAATTTTAATTAAAATTTTTTATTGATTTCTCATTTACTTTCATTAGTGATTTCCATCATTTCTGCAATTAATTTTGTACATAAGTTTCCTTTAATATTTTCATAGGTTTGAGTTAAGGATAATGAGTGTAATGTTATTTGAGTTTCACAAGCTTCCACAATATTATTATGAGCATACTCTGTATGTGACGACTCCATGATTATTCTTCCAAATTCATGAATATGGGAGAAAAAAAATTTGATTTCAAAATTTAAACTGAATATTTTTCATTGCTTATGAATCCATATGTCAGTGATGAAAAAATCCTAGAGATTATGCTCCATTTGGATATCCAGAATGAATTTGTTATTTCCTGATTTCGTAATAAGGTTTAATTAGATTTATTTATGAAACTATGTGTGTTGATTCAAAATGGTTCTAAACTAGGATTTGTACCTAATTCTATAAACTGATTTAGGAACAGAAATTTCGTACTCCATTCAATACCTTATTCTAGAATTTCTAAAATGCTAGTTTAGGCTAGATGCTTTGATCTTGCATTACTTGCGCTTCTTCCTCGAAGATTACAATATCTGGTTGAGAATTAAATGTTGGAATTAGAACACATATAATTTTTCCAACATTTTTGGCATCATTGCTCGAGAGGTGTTAAAGAGATTAGAGCATAATTTCTTTTACGACTTTTTTGTGTGATCTTAGCTGCGGGGAAACTAGAGGGCAAAGAAGATGGTAAGACATGAGTGAAGAGCCACACATCCGCTTTGGTTTGGGGTCGCTCCAAAGTTTGGTTGTCCAAGTAAGTGAGGAGTTAAAGTTTGGTAAGTTTTATTGCAATTAGTAGTTTTAATTCATTTAGATTAAAATTTCAAGCTCTTTAAAGATAAAACATTTTTCAGGTGTTGTAAGAACCCATGTTTACTAATCCATATTGTGAGACAGGGATCATCAACCAACAAGATAAATTAAATAATGATAGAGAACTTGAAGAATGTCCCTCAAAATAATTTCTCAAATCCTAGAAGTAGTTGGGATATCTGCCACTCAGGAGGAGTTCATCCTAAACACATTTAGGAAATTATCTATCTCTCCACAACCAAAAAAGGATTTTGCGGTCTCCCTTGAGTCCTCTTTCCTATCTACCAAGGAGATCAAGAAATCATGTACCAAATCCATTGGGGAGAATTTTGTTGAAACTGATATCGAGGAACTTTCACCATGCCCATAAGAAAGCCTTGTATGTATTCCAGAGACCAATTATCCAAGTTTTCCTAGCATGATAGAGGAGGAGTTTTAGAGTTGTCCAAATGAAGAAAGGAGCCAATACCACCAGGGTTACATCAAGCATTGGTTCAAGATTGCAATCTGGTCAAATTACCACTCTTATCTTCAAATAATATCTGTATCACATCTTTCGAAACTATTGATTTTTCATGCTCATGTACCTTCTAAATTTTATATGTTAACTTTGGACATGAATATATCTTTGTATCTGATCCACACATGGATTCATTGGAAGTTATATTTCGCTTGAAGAAGGACATATTTTCTCCAGTAAAGTAGGAAAGTTAGTATTGTAATAAATAAATAAATGAAAAAAGTAAAGAGAAAAATAAGTCCTTTTGTGAAAACAAGCTTGTCTGGTGCAATTGCACAGGGACTTTGCTTGAAAACCAGGTAACTGGTGAGAAAATTTCCTAATAAAGTTTGTAAATTTGTAAGATTTTTTGAAATCATGTATCTTTCAAGTCATTATGTTTATACTCGATTTGGTTGATGTGGGATCCCTTAAGTTCCATTGCCAACAAGCCTTGTCCCATCGATATCAACACATTGCCTAGGATCAAGGTTACAATTAGATAAGGTACCTAGGAGCTTGCATGCCTTAATGGCAAGTATCCTTGTCATCTAAAAGGAAATACATCAATGTTTCTTAGTGGATGAATTATGCAGTCCATTAGACTTTGATAAATCCATTCATGGCTAGTAGAATGTACCTACTGACTTGATTCCCATTGACATCAAAAATGGGATATATCACATTGGTTAATGACCTCCTCAATGGTCGGTAATACAATGGTTCTTTCTTATTTTTAACATTGTCACCATTTATTCACATATGAAATATTGCACATGGGTGTGTAGTAGTTGAAGACTATATGGCTATATGATCTCAACATAGATTTTTAGCAGTCTATATTTTTTTTATCAGTATTTCCATTTTCATTTGCAACAGTATATTTATTTCAATAAAGGCTACCATATAACACCTTGGCCATTCATTTGGAACAAAAAACACCTTTCCTCAATTGTTTGGGGACATACAACTCCTCAGGCATGGGGGAGAAGGGGACCTTCAGTTCATCCTTCATCCTTCTTCAACAGATCATATTAGTAGTCACATCAACTCTAGCCATTCCACCCACCACTTCATCTTGCCACACCGAGAACATCAACAAAAAAGGTAAAGCCTTAGGTAAACTTGGCTTAAGATTATATAATTCAATAGAGAGTTTAAGAAACTTAATGATTAACATCTCATTCCACACATTTTATCTTTCATAAATCATTATCCTTTTGTTTTCCTTCCATTCATTACACATAATAAAAATAATTATACTTTGATTACAAGACCATGTAAAATCAAATCCTTATGGTATATTAAATTAGGGGATCTTTGAGGTCTAAAATAGGCCTCCTAAGAAAAATCTACAACCAAAATAAAATTTTTAAGCACCAATAGGATTCAAGATAATAATGTCAACCATGGGGGATGATTTACCATTTTTAGAGTTAAAAAGTAAAAATATTAAAAGAATAATAAAATAATAAAACTACTTTTTCAACTCGTATTTTCAACTTATCTCCCTATTTTTTTACTCAAATTTTCAGCAGGAGTGCTCTTTGTATGCAAAATTTAATTCATCATCTAAGGAGTACCCATGTTGCATAATTTCAATGGACCTTGCTACAATAAAAATGAGAAATACATAAAAAAAAACGTAATTGCAATCACGTTTTTCATGTATTTCTCATTTTTCATCTAGTAGTGTCCATTTAAAGTATGCAACATAGGTACTCCTTGGATGAGGAATCAAATTCTGCATCCAATGAGTGTTTCCGTTCAAACTTTGAGTAAACCCATAGGGAGATAAGTTGAAAATACGAGTTGAAAATATATTTTTTTTCTTTTTTCCCTCTAAAATTTGGTGATGTAATCTAATCTTATTTTATTATTACCACTATTATTTTATAATTTCCTTAAGAGGCCCATTTCAAACATGAAAATTCCGTCTCTATAATGTCTTCTCCCAGCATTCTATTCAAAGGATGAAGTCATTTCTCCTATGAAATGATAAAGGAAACCACCTATAAGCATTGGCCTTGTGATGATGGAGTATGCAAGCACCCATTCACATACTTACCATCTCCATCACCACCTCATTTTATCCATCATCTCTTCCTCTTCCATCCCTCTCTTGTCTTATATTTGTATTTCTTTATAAATTAGTATGATATGTTAAATGTGAAGAGTGTTGATCCACAAGAACCAACACCTCCAAATATTCAAGCAGTTCTTCTCCTCAAGAACCAACACCTCCAAATATTCAAGAAGTTCTACTCCACAAGAACCACCACCTCCAAATATCCAAACATTGTTTCTACACAAGAACCAATATCTACAAAACAATGTTAAGAATATATCAATGAGCAAGGGATTTGTTTGCATGAGGACATGAAAATCCATAAGCATGGGGGGATGTTGGGCCTCACATATGCCCATTTTTCCACAATACAATACCACTATTCATAACCTAAATTCCTATATTTTAAACTCATTTCATACCATAATTCCACAACTTCCTGCCAATTCATATCTTACACTTCGTGGTTGATTATCATTAGTTTTATTAACTTTTCAATGATTAGATATCACTTTGATATGATTTTCTAATGATGGTTTTTCCAAGTTTATTTATTGTCAAGACCCATTACCGAAATTCTTCATAAGCCAATTAAGCTAGTTACTACAGGTTAAGTACCAAATGGCTAAATTTATGTAGTTAAAAATTTCAATTTACATTCAAATGAAGAAGAATCTCAAGATTCTAAGATGCAAAATTTGTTCAAAGCACCCTCATTCAGGTAACCCATAAATCATTTGTCAAAATTTATCACCATGGAGAAGTTATGGTCATCAAAATTCTTAAGTACTAGAATTTTGGGTTCTATTTATTTCGAGTTAAGTACTGGAAATCTGGGTTTGATAGTTTCAGATATTTTGTACCAATGCAGAGGATATGGCTTGAATATTTCTTTTTTCTTTTTTCAAGCCATGAGAAGCTGCAATCATAAATCCCATATCTCAATCAAGTTATGCATGGGTCACAAGATTACCAAGATAAATTTTCCATAACCAAATTAAAGAAAAATCATTTGAAATTTATTTTCATAACATGTTGAGATATAGCTAATATCAAATCCTTGAGTTCAAGATCTCAAATTGTAAATGCATAATATATATATGGTAGTCACTTAGTGTTGGGGGAGTTATGTAGGGGAAGAGTAGCAGAATTACATATGTTGGTTGTTGTATATTACACTCTGTTTTGGCTGAACCAATAAAAGGGAATGAAGTTTCTCTAAGCTTCCATGTCCATTTTTTGAATTGAACTTAGACCTACAACAAATGGACAGGAAAGGCTGCCTGAACCCATCGTGTTTTCAGGGTTAAAATAGATTATGTATGTGTGAATTTTAGTGTTTATTTTCTTTTTATATTTTATTTCTTGCAAATAGTTTGAAGTAGACTCAATTTTCTTTGTCAATTTATTTATGCGTTCTCTAATTATTTTTTGTAACTACTATATCAATTTATTTATGCATTCTGCAATTTATTTCTACATTCTAGATTATGTAACTACTTTCTGATTTATGGTGTGACCCCAAGGATAGTAATTTATTTTAATTTGATTTTAGAATCAACTAGAATAGTTTATTGATTTTTCATTTACTTTCATTAGTGATCTTCATGATTTATGCATTTAATTTTGTACTTAAGTTTCCTTTAATATTTTCATAGGTTTGAGTTAAGGATAATAAGTGTAATGTTATTTAAGTTTCACAAGTTTGTGCAATATTGTTATGAGCATACTCGATATGTGACAGCTCTGTGATTATTCTTCTAAATTCATGAATATTGGAGAAGAAAGTTTTGATTTCAAAAAGTTTCTGAAGGAGTAATTTTCATGTTTTAAACTGAATCTTTTTCATTTCTTATGAATCCATATGTTAGTGGTGCAAAAATCCTATAGCTTATGCTCCATTTGAATATCCAGAATCAATTAGGAACCAAGTGACTTCTTAGTACAGATTGTGTGTTAACACTTAGAGGGTTGCATGACATTTACAGAGTGTTATTTTATTTGCTTGAATTGTAGTGGGTTAATCATTAGAGTAGAGAATTTTTTATTTCTTGATTTCATAATAAGCCTTAATTAGATTTATTTATGAAACTATGTGTGTTGATTCAAATTATTTCTAAACTATGATCTGTACCTAATTTTGTAAACTGATTTAGGAACAAAAATTTCGTATTCCAGTCAGTACCTTATTCCATTATTTCTAAGATGTTAGTTTAGGCTAGATGTTTTGATCCCGTGTTACCCGTGTTTGTGCCTCGAAGCTTATGAGCCCTGGTTGCTAATTAAATTTTGGAACTAGAACACATATAATTTTGCCAACAAGAAGATTTGATATTGCGTGATGAACCAAAAATACAAGCATATTTACCCACCCAACAACAATGTAGATGAAGTGGAAGAGTGTCATGTTCAAGAGTGGCCCACTGGCATTAATAGGTGGAGTACCATGTTTTCCCAATTTCCCAACCATTTTTAGTTAGAACCTCTTTATTTTTTTCATAGGGGCTTCACTCAATGATCCTCTAAAATAGCATGTGCAATTATGGCATACTAAAAAATACCCTTAATTTGACTACATATTGGAAAATACCTCTAAAAATCACTTTATTCAACCCACTACCAATACAAACTCAATACACCTTCCCAGTTAAAAAAACCCGTACTTTCACTAGATATTGTAGGTATCCATTTTTTCATTAATATTTTTTCTACCTGTTTATACTTTTTCATTAACTTTGAGCTCCATTATTTTATACACAACATATAAAAACCATTTACACCCTATTATATGCTCAACATATTATGTCATTTTTTCCTCGATATATATTTCCAAATATGAATTCACGTGGTATGTTATTTCTCCCCCAATGAAGCCCCTGTGATTTTTTTAAAGGCTTGAAGAGGATAACATATAATTGATCTGTAATTTTATCCTTTGGATGAATCCATCTGAGTATTTTTAACGAGCCTTGTGAAGGAGTGGCTAAGTCCCATCATGTTCAACAAGTCCATCATTATTTTATGTTTTTATGAGTCCAACGAAGGCGTAACTCAACTCCTTTTTCATGTTTAGAGAGTTTGAAAAAGAGGCGAAAAATAAAGCTCCAAAGGTTCATTTCCGTAGATCATAGTCTCTTGATTCCAAAAGGGAAGAAAATGATATTGAGGTGAACCTCTTACCCATGTTCAACTAAGGTATTCCTTTTTCATAATTACTCTATCTTAGTCTGGAAAAGGGTTAAAATTATACTGACCAGAAATATTTTCATTTACTTTAACGAGTTCGAAAGACAAGTGCTTGATAATCTTTTCATGTTTAGGGAGACTAAAAAGGGCTGAAAGAGGACTCCTCCTGGAGGAACGAGTCGTATAAAGGGTAGCAATTGGTTCTAGTCATGGTGGAACTGCTCAAAACATGCAAAGGTAAAGAGGCTGGTTAATAAGACCACTCATCACAATAGTTCCTCAGGAAATGGGAAAAATACAAAGTGAAAGTGTATTATTAATTAAATCGATGGTGACGATGGAAATAGAAAACCAAGGTTCATCTCGCAAAAAGAGGCTGATAAAAAATGGCAATCACGTGGGATGGAATGAGAATGGTTTCATTTTTACACATCTTGAAACATAGAAAAACTATGCAGCGTGCCCCTAGTGTAATGAATCAATTCTAGGAACATGGCCCCCCAGCTTCATTTCATTCACCTAAGTAGACTTATGGTTACTAATAAGAGGATGGGATAAAGGTTCATTTACAAGACATATAAGCAATATATGAAAAAATAGTTCTTTATGAGGACATATTCCATCACACAATTGTGATCTAATCAAGCACATTTCATACAAACCTTCTCTGATCAAACACATCAAGCATCAATCATCATGATAGGGTAGACACCATAGTAGGTTTTAATCAAGGACAACACTAGATCCATAATGCCAAAAACACCTACATCATCAAGAAATATAGTCAGGAGTTTGTTCTAAATCCCATGAAATATAAGGAATAATATATCGAGGGTACTTTGAGAGTGTGAGTTATTTCAAGGAATATGTTCTTAAAGGATCTAAAGAAATATGACGTTTGTTAGCTATTATTTCATAGCTAGCACAAAATATGACAATTAAAAAGGATGAAAAGATACCCATAGAAATTCAATAATTGGTAAATGAATATGAAGAGATAATGATGAAGGAATTGCTATATGGATTGCCACCAATAAGGGAAATCAGCCATTGCATATATTTCATTCCAAACTCAATCCAGATGAATAAGGCAACATATAGGATGAAACCTTCAGACAATGATGAAATAAATCGATAAGTCCAAGAGTTTTTGGACAAAGCGATGATTAGGGAGAGTCTAATCCCTTGTGTTGTACCTATCATATTGACACCAAAGAAAAGAATTTAATGAAGAATGTGTATATATTCTCAAGAAAATAACAAGATTGCCATCAAATATAGGTTTCCATTTCACTGCATGGATGATTTAATGGATTTTTTAGTGGTGAAAGGTATTTCACAAAGATTGAATTGAAGAGTGTGTACCACAAAATTATATTATGTGAAGGGGATGAGTAAAAAAAACATTCAAAATGAAGGATGGAATGTATGAGTGGCTAGTTATTCCATTTGGATTGAAAAATGCATCCACCTTTTCATAAGATTGATGAACTAGGTATTGAAGCCTTATCTTGGTAAGTTTTTCATGGTATATCTTGATGACATTTTAATTTTCACTAAGAAAAAGGGAGAACATTTAGAACATATTAGGGTTGTATTGCAAATATCAAAAGAGAAAAATATGATGCTAAATTTGAAAATGTTCACCTCCATGAAGAAGGATTTAGTTTTTTAGGATTTGTAGTTTTAGAAGAAGGGTTGAAAATGGACCCTGGCAAGGTAAGTGCTATTGTCGATTGGTTGTCACCAAGGAATATCTTTGAAGCCCATATTTTTAAGGGATTGGCGAGTTTCTATCAATTTTTCATTAAAAAAATAAATTAATGGAATTTTTACCCAATAATGGAAACTATCCAAGGTGTGAGAAAAGAATTTAAATGGATATTTGTAATAAAAAAGTGTTTTTAGTTGTTGAAGGGGAAAGTGATAAAGTAACTAGTGTTGGTGTAACTATATTTTGGAGAAGTTTTCTAGGTTGATTGTGATGCAAGTGGAATAATTATAGGAAGATTTCTCGTTCAAGAAGGTAGATCAATAGCATATTCCAACAAAACGTTGAATGAAGAAAAAAGGAAGTATTCTATATATGGCCAAATTTTTTATGTAATTGTACATGCACTCAAGAAATGGAAACATTACCTATTTCCTAAAGAGTTTGTGTTGTATACAAATCATCATGCACTATAAATAATTAACAATCAAGGTAAGTAAAATAAACAACATTTGAAATAAGTCGAATTTTGAAAAGTTATTTTTTTGTTTTGAAACACAAAAATGGTAAATCAAATAGAGTTACTGATGCACCAAGTAGGAGTAGTTTTTTTTTGAATGAGTTAAAAGTAAATGTTGTTGGATTTGATTCTTTGAGTGACTCATATGATGAAATTTAAAATTTTAAGGAAGCTTAGATGGGATGAAAGAATATGATTGGATTATATCAAACTCCATGGTTAGAGTATTTCATTCAAGAAAATTTGTTGTTCAGAGAAAAATGGTTATGTATACCTCGAGGCTCCATGAGGGAAAATTTGATCAGAGAAAAACATAAAGGTGGATTTGGTCGAGATTTTGGAACTGATAAAATAATAGCCCTAGCGAATGAGATTTATTATTGGCTTGGAATGGGTATATATGTAAAGAAGATGGTTGCAAAGATTAAAACATCCCAGCATTAATAGGTGGAGTACATGTTTCCCAATTTCCCAACCATTTTTAGTTAGAACGCTTTTATTTTTTTCATAGGGGCTTCCTTCAATTATCCTCTAAACTAGCATGTGCATCATTCATTACTAAAAATACCTTTTAATTTGACTACTATTGAAAATACCTCAAAATCACTTTATTCAACCCACTCCAATACAAACTGCATAGCACCTTCGACGTTAAAAAACCCCTACTTTCACTAGATATTGTACGGTATCAATTTTTTCATTAATATTTTTCTACCTGTTTTTATTTTTTTCATTAACTTTGAGCTCCATTTTTTTTATCCACAACATATAAAAACCATTTACACCCTATTATATGCTCAACATATTATGTCATTTTTTCTCAATATATATTTCCAATATTGAATCATGTGTATGTTATTCTCCCAATGAAGCCCCGTGATTTTTTTAAAGGCTTGAAGAGGATAACATATAATTGATCTGTAATTTTATCCTTTGGATGAATCCATCTGAGTATTTTTAACGAGCCTTGTGAAGGAGTGGCTAAGTCCCATCATGTTCAACAAGTCCATCATTATTTTATGTTTTTATGAGTCCAACGAAGGCGTAACTCAACTCCTTTTTCATGTTTAGAGAGTTTGAAAAAGAGGCGAAAAATAAA